>QVNV01006732.1:0-16295 GCA_014825455.1 Pseudomyrmex pallidus | reverse complement strand
TGTGTGTGTGTGTGTGACAGAGAGAAAGAGAGAATTTTATTTAAGACATCTTCTCAATATTTTCCGATGTACAGCATCTTCCGATAATTGAGAAAATATTATTTTACTTTATTTTTTTTTTTTATATCAGCGATAATAATCACAACCGTGTATTTTGCTATCTTTCTGTATTTACTGCAACGTGTTCTATACATTAAATATTCATTGATATTGATTTGTTTACCCACGTTCTGATAAAAATACACGGTTGAAAAACAAGACGAATATTAGAATGTTTGATAAAAACAAAAATAAATAAATGAACAACACAATTACTTATTTAATATGTTATCGTTTCCCTCCGAAGAAAATCTCGACGTTCGTTTGAAGTAGATTTTCTTATAGTACTTGTCTATATACAATATATATATATATGCGAACAAAACTAGAAGCACAACTTGATGGAACTTCATGACGATTTGAAGTGTCGATAAAAGAAAGTGCAAACAAATAAATGAAAAACGGCTTAGAACAGAAATAAAAACAGAGAGAGAGAAAGAGAAAGAGAGAAACAGAAGGAAAGAGATGTAGGGCAAGACATAGAAGTTCCTTTGATGTGCACACATCACATTTGATACCTGAGATTTAAATCAAACATTAGCAGCATAGCTATTATAAAATAATTTATGTCAGCTACTTCGGAAGTTTTCGCGATAATGTGTTAATACGTTAGCATACGCGTTTGTTGTCACAAAAACTAATATACGAAATATGTTAACGAGAGAGAGAGAGAGATTTGTTAGAAATTCTACGCGCGCCGCAATAGACAGACGATATTTGCTCTGACCACGGACTAATAAGCCCACCGGTTTCATAAAGAGAACCCTCGGCTAAATACTCCGCCCTTCATTCTCGTCGCAGTCTCGTGGCTTCCTCCGAGGAAGTTTAATCATCGTCGACCTTGACAAAAACGTCGAAAGCCCCTCGTAATCATTGGTCAAATAATGCACGCCGTTCTTTGTGCAGTAAGATCTTTTGGAAGCGATACAAAGACGAGCGCATCATCGTCTCCCTCTTTATCTGATTAAAATTTTTATGTCACACCTTTAAAAAATAAAAAATATCCACAAAAATACAAATAAGAGACATTTCGCAGACATTTTTCTCTTCTCAGACATTCGATATCTTCTAAATATTCGTATCAACTATTTTTCACAAACACAATTTGGCGCATTGAGCAGCAATTCATCGAGGTGTGAGTCGCTATATAGTCTCTCAATCTTCCTGTCGGAATACATCAATGCACTTTCGCGAGGCCAATTTTCACGCTTCTTGCTCATCCATGAAGTGAAATCCCCTAAATTCGTCGCGGCGCGTGTGGCCATGCGAGCGCGTTCGTCCGTGGAACGTAGCGCGCGCGCCTCATATAAATGAACGTCGGTTGTCGGCCGGATTACGCGAATAACCGGAGCCGCGGCGGGAATTTCTAAATGCGTATTAAGAACGTTCACTGCGCGCGCGCGCACGTAAAAGATTAATCCGTGAAAGTTTTACGAGGGTGTTAAAGCGTAACGAAGATCATCCACCTCGCGAGCACCTCGCGGGAGAATCCGCTACGCGGAGGTCGGTGAAAACCGTTTTAGCCCGATCCCTTATGCAATATGCAACCTGGACCACCTGCCGCGAGTCTCGCATGCTCCCTAGTCAATCGACCTCTTGGTGGGCGTAGGAAGGAGAGCCACAGACCGAGCAAGACAGACGGAGGCGAGAGAGAGAGAGAGGAGGCGAAGTGAATCAACAAACAAGAGAGTCCGTAACGAGATAGTGCGCCAATTTTGACGCAAAGTTTCTCCTCTACTATGTTAATCCTGTTAATCCGGTCCAATCTGGGACGGGTATTGCTACGATAAGGAACTCGGGATAGTTTCCTTAGCACGTTATATCGGATGAAATCGACACGCGTCCGATCAATCGTTCGGCGGTGAATTTTACCGCTGGGATTAGCGCGCGACATTTCTCCATTTTGCAAAAGAGCTGTATTTGTTAAGTACCTTGTACTTAAAAAATCTTATACATTTGTCTTTTGTTTGTAATATTAGAAAAAGTTTTAACAGTATATAGATGTAATGGTAAATAAATCTTTTAAAACTCGCGCACACAAACTCAAGAGTTTGTAAGACGTACCTTATTTTTGCACCCTCTAAAAATCGATCGTTTGAAAATCTACCTTCCCGAATTGAACGTACGTTTTCTGTGAAAACGTGATGCTCGGCGGTCTTCCGATGGTATTCGCATATCGAAAATCGAAGATTTTCACCGCGAAAATTAAACGACGACGGTGTGGAAAGAGCGCACGTCTGGCTAGATATTCGTAATCGAAGATTATTTTTCCGAGCCGATAATAAGGGACGGACGTACAGAGAGAGGCGGCTGGGAAGGGATTTAAGCGTAGGTGGCAGTGAGGCGTGATATTGATACTCCTCCATCTCTCGAGGGGTGACGACTCTTCCGTTCTTCCCCATCATACTTCTATCCCGCACTCCCAACCCCTCCTATCCTCCCCCCTCTTCTTGTCATCTCACCGCGACCACGTCGCGTTCCTCTCTCGCTGCTTTTAAAGCCGGTGGTTATATAGCAGCGAGCAGGATTTTTATGATAACAGATTAGAGGATTCCAGCCTGGCGCGCGAAGAATATCCCGGCGAAATCGGCATTTCTGAAGTCGTTGGGTGTATATATATAGTCAGCATTTTATTTTGTCGTAAGCAGCATTATTCTAACAGGAATTTCTGACTCGCTACGTGCAACAGTCTTTCAAGCTCGACTTATCGATCGTAAAGCGATACGAGCTACACGTGTGTGGGCAAAATATTTGTGCATATCTATAAATTTCTCTAATATCACAAATAGTACAGGTAGCGCAATATAAACTACATGTATTTTATAATATATCCGCGAGAGTGAGAATAATATTCTCTGCTGCTTTTTTTGTTATCTTCCTCGAAGATCGAACTGCACTCTGTATTCAGGACAATCTCCGCATTTTTACGCACGACCGAAGTTCGACAAATAAAAAAAACTATCACAGATAACAACCGCTTCGTTGTTTACCAACATCCATTGTTTATTTGCTCTCGCATTCAAGACGGAAGCAAACGATCAAACGCCGACGTGTAATTACGACTTTCATCAAAAGTTGTGTGCACACGAGTAAAGACGGATACGTGACGCGGTGGTTTTTAAGAGAAAACTTCGCTAATCACCGATAGATGAGCGTGTTTCATCAAGCACCGGCCAAAGTTTTTATCATACTTTCGGAATTAGGAGATTGACGACGAGGAGCAAAGTTAGAACAGGGAGATTTGATGACGCGACTCTGCGCGAACCGGCAGATTTTCGGCGACGCGTGCAAATCGACGACCCACGTCAGGAGAAAATGCGGCGCGCATCTCGTCCACGCGATGTGCATACATATTTTTTCGCGGCTGAATCGCGCGCTTCGACAACCGCCGCCCGCGATGCATCGGTACGCAATCCTTTCACGCGATGGTCTATCGCGCGAACAGAGTGCACCGTTTTACGTATGCGCCGCGGCAACGTCGTATGCACACACCTTGCACTGATATACGACGGGAAAACACAGCTCTGAAAGTTATTTACGGGCTTCCTCTCTCTTCCAGATTCACCACGTACACGTTGACACAAAAGCGCGCGCGTGCGCGGGCGAGCGAGCGAGCGAGCACATACGTACATTTTAAACGCGAGGCCATCTGCGATAAGTTAATTTAAAAGAACTCGTTACTGGGACTTAATTACGCGTACGTTTAAAGTGCGCCCCTGTTTCATTTCCACGCAAAAAGAAACGAAAAGCGCGGCCACGGCTATTGTTGCGCCCGACATTTTCATTGTCGAAAGTTTCGCGAGAGAAAGAACGTGGCGCGTAAAAAGATTGTATCTTGAATTTTTCAACATCGCGCTTATTATATACAGTAATTGCCGGCACGAACAAACAATGTGTGGCTATATGGCACTCGATGACGGGACACGCGAGTTTTAACACACGCGCGATGAATGCGCTCTCGTGCGCGTCGCAAAAGAACACGCCGACAGTGCAGTAACGTTTTCTTTTTGGATATCTCGCGCAGAAGATTCGGCTTCTGAAAATTCTCGCTGCATTGCTCGTTTCCCTCGCTCTTTTGTCACTCGCTTTGTTCTTTCTACGTCAACGTTTCGAAATTCTCGGATTTTCACATATTCCAGATATGCGTTTCCGAGCAAATCGACACGACATCAAAGCTCGCGCGCTCGCCGCCGCCGCCGCGTTTGCATGATTCCCCGACCAATCCTCTTTGCGCTACCTCAGATACCGTAATTTTGCACGGGATATAGGGATATATCAGGTGGAGATAAACATCCCTCTCATTGAAACCGACTAATATCGCGCGCGTAATCCAAACGGGAATGCAAGAACGACCGTGGTAATTCAACGTGTAACAAACACCGACGGGCACATATCGGATGCATTACGGTAACGAAGCACGACGGCGCGAATCTAAAATCGCGATTTCGCGCCGACAGCGCCGACGTTTTCCCGTCGGTCGACTCGGTAAACCGGCTTTGGAAATACGCGAACCGGGAGTTTGGGGTTGTATTGATCGCAGGGGTTGCTCCGGCTGCGCGGCGTGTTGGTGACTAAAACACGCTGTGAGTGCCACACCGGTCGCCTCGCGTAAGGGGACGCGAAATTTTGGACGCGGACGGCCTTGACCAACTGATGGTTTCACGATATATTCGTATGTAACAACAAAAAACGAGCTGACACGTGTGTGTCACGCACGCGTGTGTGTGCGCGCGTGTGAAAGCGGCGTAATCTCGGCGAGTCGCGCCCGCGGCACGTACACACTGCTATTATTAACGATAAACCGGCCTGCGAGTATCGCACAGAGCGCCACTAAGAATTTAAGCGAGATGGTTTAAGCCGCGGTAAAGCCAGAAAAAGGAACGCTCGGCACGCAGATCGCGTAAACGATTAGACCGCCTGATTAACCGGTTTACGAATAATTCTCGTTTTACGATCCAGTTATTCGCGTATCTTTACGTGTATAAGAAAATTAAAAAATAACATACGCGGGAGAGGCGCGTGTGCCGTTGGCAGAGCGACGGAAGATTACGCTCAATCCCGCTAAACATACGATGAGAAGAAAGAAGAGAAATGAAAATAAATATAATGCGTCAGCGTGGTGTGATAATCATCGATTGTCCAAACACGAGATGAAACAGAAGAATGAGGGATCGATATCCGTGGTTTTGTTCAATTGATTCCCGGATTTTGTGCAGGGATTCTCTTTATTAAGTAACTCACGTCATCGATGTATGTACACTCCGTTTCGTTACATTTCCACAATTGAAAGCGAGATACAATAGATATATCTTTCTCCGGTTCCCACAGAGAAATTGCTCATGCGACTGTATAAAAATCTGGAGAATTTCTGTGTGCGAAGATTTTACAAATGAATCTTGAAACCTACAAATTTCCGCGGATTTTGCATATCGTCGAGCGACACGCGACGAAAGCCGAAAGAGACAAATCAAGACGAATGGAAAATGGGAGAAACGTACGTGCGGGACGAAGTGAGAAAAGAGGTGACGCGAGCAACCAGCTACGGCGGAGGAAAGAGAGTCGGAATCGGCGAGCACGCTGCGGCGTCGTCTGCAGTGCAGATAACGGGCCTCCCTTCTCGCGGGAATCGTCACGTCGAAGTTACTTCGTAGCCACGTAACTGTTCGTTCGGAAGAAACACAAACCGTGGAGAAACACGAAATAAGAATAATAATAAGTTTGCGCGCGAGACCGGAGATCACCTCGCCTGCTAATCCGACGATGCGCAACGTATGTCCGCGATTCACGCGAGCTCCGAAGCTATCCCGGTAGTTTACTGCGATGGGAAAATGGCCGTGGACGATTACCACACGTAAGAATTAGAATTTTTCTTCGAATTAAATTCTCTCTCAGTGGAAATTGTAAGAACGTGTTTGCTGACGATTAATTACTTCGACTGATAATTTTCCTATTATAATATCTGATTAGTTAGAACGTGGAGCTTTACACGAATATTTGTTTTACATTAATAGCTTCCCTACTTTCACCTGTCGTTTTCCCTATATGCGCGATATCGCAATAGAATTTATATTTCCAACGAAGGAATTGCGGGAAGACAGACGACGGGACGTAATAATATTTAATTACAAAGTAATTCGAAATCTCTCGATAGTTGAATAATCATCGAGAATACGCATGCTTATATAAAATGAGGAATTTGTGCTCAATAAGTGCGCTCTCCGGCTTTTCTTTGAAAACTAATCTCGCGTCGACGTCAGGATCTCAACTTAAAACTCGACGTAAACTTTGCATCCACGTCGTCTTCCGGAGCATTCTCGGCGCTTTAATTTCTCTCGATAGAGAGTATTTAACAGGCTCTCTTCCTCTCTCTCTTTTTCTTTTCCTCTTGTCTCTCTTTCTACTTGTCGACGGCGAAGGATTCGAGTTACAAGCGACGTACAAGCACCCGACCCGATCGCTTACAACGTCGAAGCAGTTACTTTTATAGCCATGGGCAATGTACGGTTGATCGCTGTTACGAGGAGTGAAAACGGGGGTGGAGCGGAGGGAAGGAGCGAGTCGATATAAAAGAGTTTAGAGGTGCGATGGTGATGGTGCCGGGCACCGGTGATTCGACGAAAGAGGAAGCTGCCCGCGAACCGCCAACTACTCGGCGATGTTAACGGCGTCGTAACGATACCAAAATAATGGTTCCTTTGAAACGCGGTTTCCCCGCTTTCTTTAACGGGCGCTACGTGTCAATGGATCACGGCGCTCTCTCCGATCAAACTTGCACAACTGAAAACTGCTCGATTATTCGTACGTGATACGCGATAGTCGTCAATGCCGACGTTGTCGAGATCAAAAGAACGTAAATACGAGACGAGTTTGATGCTCCACCGTCCGTCCGAGCTTCGCAGTGAAAGGAGAATATTTCGTTTGTGCGCGCTCGCGTAATGCTCGAAAAGAAGATCATATCCGAGAGAGAAATAACATATTGACAAAAGAATACAAGATGGAAATGTAATCAGTTCTTCGAATCGAATCAATACGAATTCAGCATGTAATCAATTTTTTATATTGTCAATATATTTTCGAGTAAAAGTATCATTATTGATCGTAATCAACGTAGTGTAATGTAACTATATTTTCATACAGCATTATAACGCGAATTTTCTATTATTTATCGATTGCCTAGAATGATATATGCGCGATATATGTATGTGCGATGAAAAGTCCATGAGAAGACCATCGCGCGGAAATCCAAGAAATACTTTTCTATATTAACCGCGAGAAAGAACCGAATACACAAGGGAGAAAATGAGAGCTCGGCTTCCTCATTTGGAGGCCGCGCGCGCTGCGTGCATGTTTCTCTCGCACGAACAAATATTAAATCTAGAGTACGCCCGCGGCTCGCTCCGGTATCCACGTTCGCTTTTCCGCCCCCTTCTGCAGCCGGCAGCTCGGGAAAAAGGCTGCGGTCTTTAAAAAGCAGGACAGTGTTCAGAATAACGTGGAACATTAAGCTCGGCAAGCGAGCAAGAGACCTCTACACGGGTTGAATATTTTAAAGCAAAGTCTTCCGCAACTCGCAAAAGAAGCACGTCGCGGGAGACACGTGGGGTGGATCGCAAAGTGCGGCGGTCACCGGGCGCGCGCGGTGCACGCGGCGCTTATTCGAGATGGATGCACGTGCGTCGCTCCGCGGACCATCGTCCGCAGACTTTCGCTTTTACCTAATCGACTAAGTTCGCCTGCCTGCGGAGAAAAAAACAAAAACAAAAAAAAACCAAACTTACGCGCCTCGTCGGCGAAGTTTCGGCGCGCGCGATGTCAATCTCCTCCTTCTCCTCCTATTCCTCCACGCGTCGCGATCGACAGCGATTTACCCTCGTCGAATTGCCAGCGTTTGATATATGTAAAGCCATTTTTCGACGCGCTCAAAGCCACGCTCTTTCGCGCGCGCACGAGGGACGCGCGGCAGAAATTATCGTAAACCCTCGCGGATATATATATTTTTTTTTTGCTACTTTTTCCCCCGCATTCGCTTTTGTCTCTCGGAAAATCCTCGCGCGTCGGGAAGAGGAAGAAATATCAGATGGGATATGAGAAGGCTTTATATGATTTAACGCGTACGTTTTGCTTCTCTCGCTGCAGCACACGGGAGAAGAGAGGAGAAACAGGGAATGCGATTCAATCGACGTTATTCCGACGAAGCTTACGCGACGAATGTCGGAAGTGCGGGAATAAATTGTCTTCGCGTACGTTACGGAGATAAAAATTAATTGTTACGATTTAATTTTTGCTTCGGCAAAACGACTCTGCCCGACAATAATATATTCACTATTGATTGGTGTGTGTGTGTGTGTGTGTGTGGAAGAGGAGATGTGGATGTGTGTGGTGAGAGAACGAAATCGATCGTGCGTCAACCGAACGACGATTTTAACCGGGCGCCAATTCGTCATTATGCAAAGCCGTGCGCGCGTAGAAAGCACTCGGAAAGAGAGTCGCTTTAATTAATTAAAACAACGCGACGAATTCGCGCGTGTTCGCCGCTGACAGTTCCAATTTAAAGTCGGATTATTCGAAATACTGCGGATATCGACAGGCGGAGATTTGCATCTCACAAATTCGAATGTCCTCAACGTTGCTTATTTCACGGACCGATCGAGCGGTGCGCGTTCTCTTCCAATAATTTTTTTTTTTATTTTATTTCTAACTTGAAACTAAACCTCCTAAATACCTAGGAGTACCTAAATATTGAACAAGCCGACGAGCAAGCACCTTACTTTTAAATCACGATTTTATATATTCATGGAGGGACAGAAATATATTCACTATTTTATCTTGAGACAGTAATTTTTCGCTCAACAGGTATAATATATAAATGACGGTAAAAAAAAAACGTATATTTATCACGTCTTTGGCCGTGACGCTTTATCGGATTCGCGCAGTTGTTTATTTTCAATATTCTTCTTTCTTATAATGCTCGAGGATGAAATATACCGTTCAGGAAACGCGCGAGCAACAAAACCGGGGACTCTTGTTATTTCCGTCGCTAATCTTTAGGAATTTATAGACCGACCGCACCGTCGGCCCGCCATTACCGATCATTTCGCCAGAAATAATGCACGGCTGTCGTTTCTGTAATAACGGTAATGAGCGCCGTTTTACATCCTCCGGCCGACGCGGTATTCGCGAAAGCGCGGAGAAGCTAGACGGCAATTGCGCGAACGTAAAACGGCACGCCGATTACATTAGAAATACGTACCTACCCCGTTTCTCCAAAGGCGCGCGGAGCAGGAAACCGGAGGTCGTCGCGCACGTGCGTTCGTTGCCCCGCAGAGGAAATTGCACATGCAAATCGGGCTTTTTTCTTACGCGGCAGCGTAACCGGTCCCGTCTCTCCGCGAAGCGAACCTCGCGGTAATTTATGAGAGCGTCTCAGCATTTGAATGAGAGCGCAGTGTGCCAGCAAATAGGCGATTTAATCCACGCGACTAAAAACCACGGAAGAAATTGCCTCAAATTCTCGGAGCAAAACGGAATCATTTATATGTAATATAGTATATACCGGGGCGAATGTATTCGCGTGAGAACGGGAACGCGACCGATATAACTGTGCAAATAAACACCGGATCTCGCGAGTTTACTTAAAAAGCTATCTAAACGTTGTTAAAGTATCCTCCGAGCTCCGTTGAAGAAGATGACAGTCAGAGGAGAGAGCGAAGAACAACATTTTTCTGACCGAGATCTCTCGCGCGCGCGGAGGCAAAGGCAACAGCGGAATTCAAAGAGAAGACAGACACAAAACGAGACACAGAAGGCGAATAAACGAGTCGAGAAGATAGAGAAGGGAGCGCGCCGGTCGTGAGCTCCCATACACGGCTGCAAATGAGGCCACAGATGCGCTAGGCGATAAGACATGATGGAAAGTGGTTCGTGAAAAGAGCCATCGCGGTAGCTCTTCCTCTCGCGATACGGCGGGAACGGCCGATGCAGATGTGCGATGCGGCGTTGCAGCTGCTTCTGCATGCCGCCACTGAATAAGCATCCGTTCGCGTAACGAGAAAGAGTTGCACGCGCGCGCGGTGTGTGATGCACATCGCCGCGAGTCGGAGCGACTGCGCTTTTATATGCGATCGCGCGTTCAAATCGTTCTAACGAAGTGGCCGACTTCCGCAACTTACTGTCAAACGGCCCGTTCGCTTCAACAGCCCCCGACCGTAGTGAATGTAAATCGCGCGAAGAATGGCACTGCGCGCGAGAAAAACGAACGCCGGCAAAAGAGTTGAGAGAGGATCTTCATGGGAAGAAAGAGAGGGAGAGAGAAAGAGAAATCGCTTTTAACGATTTACAATCATCGTCGTTTGTGAGATTATTTTTTGTAGCGCTGTGCAAGTTTTAAATGGCCATTCTATTTAATGTCTCTTTCCTTCCTGTCGGAATCGATAATTACGGTTAAATAAAAAAAAGTCCTCTGCCAATAAGCAGCGGTGTTGGAAGAATCTCACCGTCTCGAGATTCAGAGCGGACATTTAAATCGACAACCTTGAGGAGATGAAGAAGAGAAATCTTCAAGATTTGCCATTCTTGTAATTGAAACCTGGCGTGAGCCTCGAGGCGGGGAGCGTTTAATAGCCAAAGTTAGTCGCGTTTCTATGCAAATTAAATGCTTACAGCCATCGAGAGGTGAGCTACGTGGGGCGGCGATAGTGGTTGGTCGTTTCCCCCTCGCTGTTTATCTACCGGGAGGTTCTTGGACGACTCGCAACGTAAATAGTTAGTGCCTGTGGGCTGCGACGAACGGCCAACGTGTGCGGAATAACGATAAGCTTCTAACATTGCTGAACAAGGGGCATAATATTTATGTGTCTCGCATGTTCCGCGTTTTTCTACATCCACCAGCCGCCGCTAAAAGCGTTCCGAAGTTTCGCCCGGCACGCGCATTAATGTCGCAAAACAACGCGTAAACCCGCTTTGAAAAGCTTTACGCGGAAACACAGCCGGTATACCAACTATGTAATACTTGTCCATTCTGTTTCAAACGCGAGAACAAAATCTGCGGTGGTGTGTGGTGCGCGTGTCTCCGATATTTCAATCAACACCTGACACAGACTTGTAGGGTTTTGCGGTAATCTTAAACTCTCTCTCTCGAAGAAAAAAAAATGTCATACGCACGAACGGTCTCGCATTCGGCGCTACACGTGTATCGCTTTATAAACGAAAGGGGCGGAAGAAAGGTGTAACTTCATCCTCGGGTTTACGTATAAGGAGACCGATAGACTAAGGCGGAGACTCGCTGTTTACACTTAACTTTACTGCTTTCCGGAACAAACGCGCGCGGAACTGAGTCAGCCCGACATTAAGACCCCTTTCGTGAGGCGCGGCTATCAGTTGTCGCTGATCAGTCCGGTTGCGGATGAGGCAAATAAGGACGTCGGAAAAGGAACACCGGCAAAGTCGGAAGGAATAAGGAAGTTACCTCGCAAACGATTTTTCGTTCTCCGTCCCTCGAGTTTCGCTCGCCGTCTTAAACTACCCTTCTGCTCTTCTCCGTCTTCCCCCGCCAAATGTATGCAAGGCATATGGGAGACTTGTTTAAGGATCCGGGAACTTTATGCCGCGCGCCCTGCGAACACGTGCGGACGGGTAATATTCGTCTCTCTTTACACAAGGCCTGGACGGGAAGGGACAACGATAAGTATCTAGTCGGCGGAGTGCCATTCTCACCGGTTCGATCGATATGGTCGCGCCACCCGGAGGCATCAGCGGGGTAATAACGAAAGTACGGGAAACGGGGGTAACGCGGCCCTTTGCGGTGTATCTCACGTACCGACAGCACAGAGGTCCGAGGGAGAGTCGGAGAGGCATTTCGGGAATCGCATAAATTTTGCAAACGGGAGGGCGTACCGTGTTTCCGCGAGCGCGCGCGAGAGGGGTTAATAGATATTCGTCTCTGAATCGGGCTATCGCTAAAGCAATATTTTACGTATACTGTGTCGAATATATATATGACATTATGCGATATCATAAAGTATACGTAAAGTGTTTTTTGAGAGAGATAAATAATTAAAGAAGACATTTGTCCGCAAATATATTATACGTATACACAAAGATTTCTTTGCGCGGTGTGAGACGAATAAAAATAGAACAAATAACGCAGTAATTTTCTCTCTCGAGTCTCGAGTGGATTTTTCTTTGCACAGTAAAGAGGATAATTGTGATTCTACGAGATCGTTGATTGATATTACATAAAACCAATTAAAGATTTTCTTCCAAATTAAAAAATCATTACGATCATTTTCTTATCAATTTTTCCTGATCTCTTTCCGTTTGTTGAAAAACAATTATTTAACTGATTGTTATAAAGAACTTAATTACTGTAAAAATAAAAAAACCGGTGCACACACTTGAGTGCTTTTGATCATTTTGCAGAAAATGCTAACACAGAACACGTAAATCGTAAATACCGGCGGATATTCTCAATAAATCGATTTCCGCGGCTGCATAAACATAATAATCCAACGAACGGGTCAACCAACCTGGGGGATAATCCAAAGGTTTATGTCGGCGCAATTGCGTGCTCCATCAATCCAATGATTTGAGTTTGCGAGCCGGGGATATCTATTATTACCAACGCGCGGGTGTATATAGTAACGGCATCGTATACGAGGGAACACACCGGTGTAAATGACTCGATGGTAACCGTAGATGCATAAAGGTAAAATCTCGCATTCGATACGTATGGGGGGTGGTTCCATTATCGGCAATTAAACCGCGTCGAAGGCGTGTTACGAGGACACAGCCGAGCTTATTTCGCGCGGCTGTTCGCACGCGCCTTTGCGGATTCCACCGCTTCTGTTTCACCGTAATCCGCTATTCGCAATGTCATAATTCCCGATAACGCGGTGATAACGCGAAGATACGATCCGGTTAGAGAGAGGGTGCCGTTTCTCCAACTAAAACTCTCGTTAACACTCGGAATATTACGAAAAGAAATGTACGCGATATATAATCTTCTCGATATTACAGTCGCCGTTACAAAACTGCCGATTAATTTGATAGAATAATTTTCTGTTCAAACAATAATTGTTCGACAGAATTGCTTACATACAGAACTCAATGAAAAATTCTTTAACGAGCGTAAAAAAAAAGAAAAAGAAAAAAGAAAAGACCGCGTTCTCGAACGGAGAGCGTGAGCTTCTGTTCTTCGCAACGCGAATTTCCCAAGGAAATGAAGATGTTTACTTTGCTTTCGTGTCTTTACTTTATCCGCGCTCGACGTTTTTTCTCTCTCTCTCTCTCTCTCTCTCTTCCTCTCCTATGCTTTCATTTCCTCCTATCATTCGCAGCTCCGGTATTTGAAGTATAGCGACTCTCAAGTTTGACCAGCATTTTTTATTCTTAATTTCCCCGCTTTTTACCTTATTCGCATACACCGCGCGCCTTACGGCGACTTATTAGTATGCAGGCCTCTCGCGTAATTCCGCTCGCAAATGCAAATTTTACTTTTTTTTGCCAACATGGCTACGATACACAACGCAAACGAATAAGTGCCACCCTTCCGTATATCGCCGCGAGCGAGTGGCACGGTGATTTCATGAGAGCGTGAATTGCTTCTTACACGTGAAACACGACTCCGTTGCAATCGTTGCTCTTACACGTCGGCACTCAATCACGCTATTTTTTAAATCGCCCCGAACGAAAACCGTGATCAAACACGGCTCTATATCAAATATTTCAAACACATATTTTTTTTCTCTATTTTATTTCTCTTCTCTTCTCTCACCTGTAAATACTGCTATGCTAGAATATTTTTTCACGGCCTATATTTGCAGTTTGTGCGAACCGATGATTTAAATACGGTCGGCAAAGAGAATGGATAAAATTGCGTCATATAACAGGAACGATACTCTCTATTGCGTAACAACAGTATGTAGTTAGATAGGTATGGTTTTGATAAAAACTCGTTTCGCGCCAACGCGATCGATAACGCGAGAGCTCATAATCAGTTTTAAACTGCGAGAGTTCTCTGCAAAATAACTGCGACAGAAATTACATTTTTTTTTCTTTTTTCGAGGAGAGGAAAGAGTTTAAAACGCGCGCGCGAGTTGTCTCTCAATAATGCGCGCAGCTAAATCGACGGAAACTTTTACAATTAAAATAGAGCAGAAAAAAAAGAAGAGAGACAGATCGAAGAAGAGAGACGTATGCGGGATATTTTTGGGATTGAGAAGCAAAAGGCCGGAGTAGAAACTCATTTGAGTTTTTTTTACCGCGTCGATCGGTTAAACGGCGCGATCGTTCCGGATCGTCCAACCGAACGAAATCGAATATTTCGTCGAAACTTTCACAGGTATTGGCTGGACGCGGAACATCTCCTGTGCCGCTCTCTCTTTTTTTTTTTCAATCGCTACTGCCAGACGATTGATTCCGAATCAATTCTGTTGCGTAATTTAAACGATATAGCGCGCGCGCGCGCACTGTAATCTCATCGTCAATGATGGGCACATTCAATAACGAGTGGTCTCGATTGGTTAAACGCGATTAAATATATATATTTCTCTGTGAAGGCATCATCGCGTTTCACGACTGCTGATCGATTAAGCCTCGGTAATCGTCCTTTGTAGAAGATAAAAGAGATTATTGTGTTCGTTGTAGAGCAAAGTATTGCAGTTTGCAAGAAACGAAATATATGTTCTTGCATTCATTTTTTCTTCCGCGCTCGAGGAATATGTCGTTACGACGTCGCAAACAATTCCATTCATTAATATTGTTAAAGAGCACAGACATTGGTAATAAAAGACTTGGCATTACCGGCTCGCCGTCCTTCTCGCAAAGAAAACAACGTAATTTTTTTTTTTTTTTTTTTTTTTTTTCGAGAAAGAGAGAGAGAGTTCCGGTTCTTAGTTTAACGCTACGGTGCCCAGGTGAAAGGGACTATAACATCTTATTCTATTTAAGCGCTCGTAACAAAAGAAACGGCGCGTTTTTTGTCGCAGGTCCTTCAACGGGGGGAGAAAGCTCTTCAGACAATCGTTGCGACGGATTTAATAGCAAACAGTATCATAAAGAAATGTCTTCCAGACGCGCAAGCACGCGCAGAGTCAATACCTGCGAAAAATACATGCAACACTTCCCTCCTTCTTCTCCGATAAATGCGAACCTGTCCTTTGTTCTCTTTCTATTCTCTATTTCTTTCTCATCAACGACCCTCTTAAGACCGTCACCGGAGTATCCGGATTCAATTTAGCGCGTGATAAAATCGTTTCTTTTTCTAAGCATCTGACTCGAGTTAGCAAAGAATCAATGGACTTTTCCTCTCCATTTCAAGGAAAAAACAACGATTCTATAGAACTCGTGGCTGTGATACCCCAGCAGTCACAAAAAAAAAACTCCAAAAGTAAACGTAATGCTTCGCTCTTCAAGAGATTCATTATCGCGAATAGCTCTTTTCTCACAATTAATCGCCCATTCAATTGTACACTCGACGTGTCCGCTCGCTTAACCTCTTTGTATCTTGAATTCCTCGATCGTTTTCGATCATTACGTAGGTAGCTCGCGTCGCAAACAAGACTACGGATTCTCGAGTGAAGCATTTATTTAGAAAAAGTATCCTGTAAATGCGAGTCATTTCCCGGAAATCTACAAACCGACGGTAATCCAGGGTACTCGAATGAGATTGGATCCCGGCTTTTATCTGCTTTACGAGCGGCATAAAGCGCGCCGGCCATTCCCGCATCGACGCACTTTCGGCGCACCGATATCAATTAAGATCGATTTCGTTCCGCCAGGAAAACATCGCGATGCAGGCCTTGTCCTCCGTGGTTTGTCATTGATCCGACAGGATAGGTCGTAAAATAAAGATTTGACCGGGAGAATACTGCGATCTCTCCGGGAGTGCCTCGATCTCTTTCGAGGGTTGCTTCTCGCTACCCTTCTCGCAACCACTCCTCCCTTCTCCTTTACCCGTCGGTATATAGTATCCCACGGATAGCGAGCATACTCGGGGTTGTGGTACCGCAGGGGCGGATCGGCCCGCGCTCAACCTGAATACTGATTCTCGACGGACGCATATATTACCACCGCGGATAAAAGACATTTGCATTTTGATGGACCGACGCCGAGTGCATTTGACGTTTCATATGCATTTCGCGCGTGTATCTCGCGAACACCTCGACTCGTGAAAAAAAAAAAAAAAAAAAAAAAAAAAA
>QVNV01006730.1:0-13026 GCA_014825455.1 Pseudomyrmex pallidus | reverse complement strand
TATTCCGATTAATGGTTGCAGAGTAAGCGTCTTTTAGAACAGCGGTGGTAAAACAGGTGGTAAAACAGGAAGGTCCAGCATCCTCTTAATAGAATTAGCTCTAATAGCGGTTATCCTGTTTTGAAAATTTATAAGCTGAAGATGATCAAAATATATGATCGAAACGTCATAAGAGAATTACGTTAATTGATTTATAACCACGTCCTTCCATGGATATAACAAGCTGTAAGGTCTTTATTATTATTTTATAATGGCATTTTATAAAGTAATTTCGAAATTTTTGAAAGGTTTTTTAGATAGAAAAAACATCCACTCACTCACTTATTTGTCTTTTTTTCCCTCCCTCCCTTACACACACACACACACACACACTCTCTCTCTCTCTCTCTCTCTCTCTCTCTCTCAAAAAAACATTTGTTTTCACATTTGTATAAATTTTATTAAATATATATGTTTTGAATTATATAAATTATAATAAATTACGATTACTGAGATATAGAAGTATATTAGTATCTATACTTGCAAAATTATCTCAAGTTGTATGTATGAACACCACAGATTAGGGGTAAAAGATACGAATGACATCAAACATTCTTAAAACAAAGAAATGTTTAATTGTTTCGTTAATTAGATTCTATCTTTGTGACAGACAAATACAATTGTTCACACAATTCGTGCACATTATTCCAAAATATTTTTACTTTCAAAAAAAACTAAAATCTATTAATTAATATTCGCGCGTCATACTGTAGTGTTCATTTTTGTTAGTTAACATATTCAACGATCACTTCTGCATTACATACTAAAATATACAAAACGACAAACTTACATGTACGTAAAAACTTACGAGATATTGTTTTAATTAATAAAAAAATACTGCTTTTCTATACATCCATTTTTAAATATAAACTGTGTAAGTAAAGGGATTTTTTTTATGAATACAATATGAATACACAATTCAAACTAAAAGTCAATTTGACTTTTATCGTAAGTATCTCTAGTGTTAAATTTTGCATATTGCACGAAACATCTATGTGTATACGCACAATAAACGCTACAGTGTATGATGTATATCTCCTCGCCTTATACAACTGTTTTAAGTAATAATATCGACTGTTTAAGCAATATCGACTTAACAATCGCAAATGACCCAACAGAAAATGCAGAGCTTTTCTTTTTTACTTGTAAATGCAGAGCTTCGACAACACATATTGTTACACTGATACACAATTTATAACATCGTTGTTCGCTAAATGCACATTGCTCTAACAATTTCAGCGCACTTTGTACTGTCTGCGTCAATTATCTCCTCACACGTTTGTTATTGTTGTGTGAGCGTGTGTGTGTGTTGTATAGAAATGAGATATACAAAGTATTGCGCATACAAAAAGAATACAAGGGACATTTTTGTCTACGGGTGAGCACCGCACGCAGGAAATAATACATCATGCATTCGCAAGGCGAGACAGATAAATCATTCCCTCGTGCATATCGCTAGATACATGTCAATAATCCGCTCGCGCGGATATTGAACGATAATCTCACAATAAATCAGCCCCGGTCGCGATTGCTCGAAGTCGTGGGCGTGTGTGGCTAATTAACAATTAGCATTATCGCTAATATCAGAGGTCAACGGTCGTGGAATCGTAGTCTTCCTCGTCTAACAGCGGCTCCTCTTCCACCATCATGTGAACTGCGAACAAAACTCGTCATGCATACCAACGAATACAAAACATCGACACATATATTCTAATATACCTTATCACGCCTTTGATAAAGTCTTTTAAACGCGTAATGTTTTTGTTACTAGAGCGGTGTATACTTGGATAAATTTGTTTAATATACGTGTCCTCGCGAAAAACAAAAATCCAAGCAGCAGGCAGAAAATCATGTACAGACATAATTTAGAATATGTAAAATCTGGCATATAAATAGGTTGTACAAATAAAATCTTCACAGATAAACTTTACATTATACAATATAGAGCATTCACAATAAAAAACATTAATCGGAATGTAAAAACTTTGTTGTTAAACAACTTAAAAGACTATGTGATATATAATAATTATACTTTACTGCTACTCTTGTTATTCCAAAATAGGCACAAAACGGTCAAATAGCGCATGCAAAAGATTATACTTCACTGCTACTCTTGTTATTCCAAAATAGGCACAAAACGGTCAAATAGCGCATGCAAAAGATGCGTCAGCAACATGCAAGAGATTAATATCTTATATGCACAAAAAATATATCTACCAGGTAATGAGCATCTGATTTTTAGTGTACTCGTTCTAATTAATCGATTCTGCTACTAAGTTTCAAAAATTCTTCTCGCTTTTATATCTCAAAAACATTTGCGCAAAAACAAGGACTTGATTAGATTAAATAAAGCAATGGATTGAAAACATGCACAAAACTCTCAGTACATATTTTAAATAATATTTTTATAAACGTTTCTTATCTACTATTTGCGCGAAACATATTTCCACAAGTGTAAATGTGTTTAAACATAAAATTTTCTGAACATCAAATATACAAATATATGTAATAGCGTTTGTCAAAAATATAACTTAAATCTTTTTATTCTTTCGAAAGAAGCTTTTGACTGGTTAAATTATAATGACAACTAGTGTTGTTATAATAAACTCATTTTTTATCCAGACAATATAATACAGTTCACAGAAACAAAAGCTCGACATACAGTACAGTTCACGCGACAGAATTACAAAAAAAAAAAAAAAAAAAAAGATAAGTTATGTTATCTATTTGTACAATATAATGCTATTTTTTTTTATACACAATGAAATACAAAACAATTCTAATATATTATGACTTTTTGAAATAAAAGCTACATTATTAATTTATTTTGTTAATATGAAGATCCTTTTTTATCTTTTTGAAGTTAGACAAACATTCCTTCAAGAATAATACGATAAAGACAGACTTGCGAATGTTTCGTACATCTACATTAAATTTTTTATACGTTTTTTTAATAATAAATTAATTCAATTTTTTATAAAACTTTGATTACTCGACACATTTACATCTATATATGCACATATACAAAAGGACTATTATTTTAATAATAATTACACATGTAATATGTATATAATATACAAATAATAATTAAGCGTGTATCTGCCATTTGCTTGTGTAACGTTTTGTGTAAAATGTATAGATTTTTTTTTGTAGAAAGGATATTTAAAATATATATTTATATACGCGTCTCTCTCTCTCTCTCTCTCTCTCTCTCTCTCTCTCTCGAAGAACGTGTAACACTTAGTAAATCTTGTAATAAAATGTTTATCTTAATCGTATATCTATTGTCGTACGACGATGTAAACAAACGTACTTATAATGCAAAACCGTAATTGTTCTTTAGCCTTTTTTTTTACTTGACGTATCTCACACAAAATTCAAATTGATTGCATTATCGTTAATGAACTTTCCGTTTTTTCATTAAATTCTCAAACACACGCACAAAAACAGAAAAACGATCATGACAAATTCCACGCTATAGAGAACTGTATAGCACATTTTCAAATAAAAAAAACAAAATTTAACGCGTTTAAAACAGTTTTATTATAAAGAAACATGATATTTGAACAAAATAATTGCAAATTCTTTTTGAATATTTTAGAAAATGTGTTAAGTAAAAATAAATTTGAACAAATGTAGAAACAAAGTCAATAAGAGCTCGTTGCAGAATAGTGCATGCAGGAATATACTCGAGTGTTATAAGACAGTGTTTACAAGACATTTTGAATGAAACGCGCCCATGTTATATTCGCGCATTACTATTTTAGCTCTTATCAGCTTTATTTTTTTATCTCAGAGAACTCCTATCTTTATTGCATCTTTATTTCTACTTTTATTTTCTTTTAGTTTCATCTTTAGTTTAACTTGAAGTTTTCAGTTTAAAGAGTCTTAATTGTCTGTTTCGGTTCTCAAACAAAATTTGCGCAAATTCGACTTAATATTTATACAAATATTCGTATAAATCTCATTAAAAAAAAACACATAGGTATACAATTGATTTATTTGGAAAAAGTGTTATCTTAGACATTAATTGTCGAAAAAAATTTAATTCTACTTTATTTCTGAACAAATAAGAGATTTTGGGTTTGATACTTCTAGCTATAACAAATATTTAAACAAATGTATCAACAAAACACATTTATCGGAATCAGGCAAATCATCAGATATTAAAAACTTTAATGCAAATTATGTATCAAGCATTCTCGTACAGACTTTTATAAATACGTGTCTCTCTCTCTCTCTCTCCCCTTCTTGTCGATCACTAGATATATCACTCTCTCTTATTATAAGTATCGAGCGAATGCCGTTTTCCGTAATACGATCGTACAGCACTCTTTTCCTTTTGTTTACAGTTTATGTCTTATTAGAAGTTCACAATTGTAATATAGTCAGTTCAACAACTGAGGTTTTTAGTTTACAAATATGTATATACGCTAGTCTGAAACTATAAATCATAAAGTGATAATAAATGAACTGTATTATTCGAATATATTAACATATATTATTTACATACACGAAAATTCTCTCGCGTTTTATGTACTTTGTTTTACAATTTACGGATTTCTTTATACATTCGTCAGACGAATCATACAGAGCATTCATTATCACTAGTCGATCCTAATGATGTTTCTTATGCAATCTGTTACGTTGTGACCTATTAGTACCATTTTTCTCAGCGTTGGACACCTGAATAGTGCTTGTCTGGTTGCACGGTATCCTGAACAGCTTGATTTTCATGTGATCGCATATCTCAAGACACACTTGAGCACTGTACCGTAAGAGATCCAGAGTAACCCAGATCTAAATACATGAATATCCCATTATTTGTTGAACTGAGTAATGTAAGTAGCATAAAGACCATTCCGTTAAACGTGTAGCATGCAAAAGACTTACGAAACACAACCAAAGAACGTAATATTCTTTGATGAAGAAGTTGAAATATTGATTAAGGAATAACATGGCCGGGCCGATTAACGAACTGTCCAGATATTGCATTTCGTTTTTAGTCATATGAGCAACCTGTAATGTAACAACGTAACATTTGTTACGTGTGTTGAAGAGAAGGTAAACACCACAATAATACGTACCACTAATCTATTGGTAACTTTAGCCGCGACCATTCCAAACGCAAGTATGTACAGAGCTGGATGATTTTCATAGACGTGCTCAGCACTTTTCCTATATATTATGAAAGCTGGAACTACGACGAAACTAAACGGTATAATTGGCGACAAAACGGATGTTCCCTGAAACAATTTTTTTTTTTTTTTTTTTTTTTTTTTTTTTTTAAATAAAAAAAGATGATGGGAGCATATATTAATTAAGTGCAAGTCTGATTAAAAATATGTCTCAAAATTTTTTAACACAACAAAATAGTGTTTGTATCTGTACGATAAAATGTGTTACTTTTTATATATATATATATATTAATAATCCAATGAGAGGGAAGTGGCCAATGCGAGGCAAAAACCAGATCTTCGAGTCAATAAACTTCTTTATTTGAAAACGGTTTTACAGACGTTTCGACCCTAAATTTCTTCTTCAATGTTTACAATATATACTTAAACAATTACTAACATTCTAACAAGATACTAGTGTCTTTTGTAGTGAGTTTTTAACATTGTAATTCGCGCTATGCGACAGTACCCTATCTTGTTAGAATGTTAGTAATTGTATAATTATTGTAGACATTGAAGAAGACCCAAATTTAGAGTCGAAACATCTCTGTAAAACCGTTCTCAAATAAAGAAGTTTATTGACTCGAAGATCTGGTTTTTGCCACGCATTGGCCACTTTCCTCTCATTGAAGTATTTCACGAGGAAGATTATTAAAGTTATATATTAATAAATTCAAAAGTATAGTATAATTAAAAAAACATATGCAATGGATTCTTTTTTTATTTTATGCTCGCAAAAACTTGTGAAACTACTACTACTACTATTACTACTACTATTACTACTACTACTACTACTTTAAAAGTAGTATAGTCGATAGAACACTTTGTAGCTTATATTGTGCATTCAACAAGAAAAGTGCGTAAATATAAAAAAGAAAGAGGATATATGAACAATATTATGAAATATATAGAAATTGAGTTTGTAATATAAATGGTCGAATATGTAATAAACAAATTGTTAAATAAATCTATTAAATCTTAATTATTATAACTAAAAAGTTATTTAAAAAAGAAGAGAGTTCTTTATATAATTAATATCATGATATACAACAATATTAGCTTTATCTGATGCATGCGTTATACACATTCTAGTAAAATTGTATATGCACAAAATTAAAACTCGCAATACTGAAACACTACGATATTAATGCAAGATCGTCATTTGTAGCATGTAAGCTTAATATACATAGCACTTTGTTTCATAAATATTACTCTTTCTAATATTCAGCTTCATTAATATGCATGCAAACAACCGGCCTAGGATATACATCTGTAAACCAAGATAAGAAAAAAATATTCAACTGCATAAGATGAAGAAGGAAGCGAGAGGTCGGGATGTATGTGGACTTTTCTTTGATGAAGAACACGATGTAAATAACACGAAAATACGTAAAAGAATGAAAAACCATAAACCATAACGTGATGAGTAACTTAACACAATGACGCTGTTAAAAGATTTAGGCCCACCAAATCTACAGAAATAAAATTATTTTCGAGTCTTATCAATCCGTCATATGTTATATCAACAAGATAACATTATCAAATTTATTATAAATTAAACGAACTCTGTTACTCCCAAGCGTTATATGTAAAAACCTATCGTCTAAAAACGGCCTAAGAACAAATCAAACGTTGGAAGAGAGGAAACATGGGCCTAAATCGCATATTAAACAAAAAGTGCACTACAAAATGGTCCCACTACTTTTTTTCGACTGACTTACTGCGACGGTGGAGCCATTTTTTCCGACACCACCGGCGAGAATGACGGATATGCTGCTCTGTGCAAGTAAAATAGCGATGCCCACAGCAGCCCATAACGGAAACACCTTCACCTCTGTGCCAGTGTATGGCAACTGTGTAAGCGACACGAAAGACCTTTCGATTAGTCAATCAGACCCTCGTTATCGGAGGACTTTCTTATATGCTCTGTATATTCTTGATACGTTAGTCCATAAGTGATCGTCAAGTTACTTTTAAAGGAATAAGTTATTCGCTTTTGAAACAATTTCGGTTTTTTTTTCTGCTACCTTGTTGTTAATCACGACTTGTTGACACAGAACCAGATGTATTACAATCTTGCATATATATTAAAAACTATTCTCTTCATGTTACTTGAAATATATTCATAGCTAGATATTTTAAATTTTTTTTTTTTGCTATATTTTATGGCTTCTGATTACAACGTGTATTTGCTCCATAGCATTGTACAGCGATGTAATTTATTATCTAAGAAGTAATTTGTAGAGAATTAATACTCATAAAAAGTTTAAATAGAATGATACAAAAAGTAAGGTTTACAACTTTGCAATTAAAAGGAAAGAAACATTTTCTTGTAAGAAAACAAGGAAAGATATTATGTCTATAAAAACTTAAAAAAAAAAAAAAGTTCAAGATCGTTGCAAGGTTTGTCATTATTCTATAATCATACAAAGTTCACAATCGGTGCAAAGGACAATACATAGTGAGAACGGAAGACCTGATTTCGAAGAAGTTTAAACTCTATCACTCTGTGCTGCATTTAAACGTGTATATTGCTACTTTCTCGCTTTACACAGGCTGTGAATATGCATATTACGTGTTTTTTACAGGTATCGCTACTCTATAAAAAAAAACTATATTTAGCAAACATGTAATAATAAAAAAAAATTATATACACCTGAACAGTACTTCTTGCCTGAAAATATTTTATATATAGATACATATTTCTTCTATTAAAAAATATCATAATATTGTAAAACTCACATATGCGTGTATGTATTAAATATATATTAAATAAAAAAAATGTAATAGGTATACTTTATATAAATAAAAGTACATAATTTAACACATATTTCAACACTCTAAAAATTAGTTTTAGCTGATGTAATTCTTTTGTACTTTTAATGACATAAATTACTGTTTAATATATTAAAAATTATTGTCTTGCTTTTCATTATGAAGAAAAAACACCGTATACAAAAATAAATCACCCTTCTTCACTAAGAAACAAAAGGGTGTTGCCTAGTGTTATCTGGAGATTGTTACAAAGCTTAAAAATTAGATAAAAAAAGCGTTTATACAAAATTGTGCAAAATAGAATTATATCACTCTGGTGGTTTAAGATGCAAGTGGCATACACTGACGTTTAGTAAATCCGAACACCCGATGTAAGTTTCCCCAGTAGAAAAGAGAAGACAGCAAGCACAAGAGAAAAATATAACAAATAAATAATAAATTTTTCTACTGTACAGAAAGTGGAAGAAAAATACGGGAGTTATTATTATGTCGCTCTATACGCGACAACGGCAGGTTCTTGTTGAGAACTTACTGCAATTGTGGAACCGTTTTTTCCAATCCCACCGGATTCAAAGACTCTACAGAATTCAAGGAACACGTGAATGAAGCCTGCATAAAAGATCACTGCTACGTAGTTATTGAGCGTGCCTAGACCAAGCACGGGGATCTAAACAAAGCCACAACATATCTTCGTTCGTGATGAGGATTGTTCGTTTATATTGTTTCTTACGTGTACGTATACCTATGTAATGTAAATTCTTTTTTAGTTATGTATCTTTCTCTTAGTACACCACACTGCCGCCGTTGGATGGGCTTAAGTTCAATCTGTGGTTCGTATTCACTGAATATGTATAACAGCATACGTGTACGCTTGCTTGTTGTCGTGATTTGCACGATAAAACTGCGAGATCATCGAACACGTGGGAGCAGCTTAGAACATTATGAAAGACAAATGTTAAAGTCTACCTATCATAGTTGTTATGACAAAGTAGTTCTTTATAACTGCCAAGACTGCAGATTTTATCATTGTGCAAAGACGCTTTTTTTTTTTCAGAAGCATCATAAAAAATATATACACATTGGTTGTATTACATGCTCTGTGAATTATATAAGTAACGTTTATTGTACAAAATTTACATGAGAATTATATCAGAAATCTGATATAAGAGATTTATACCTAGTTCGAATTTCTGCTTTATATCTTAATTTGAAATTGTTTCAAAAGAGCATTGTGTGTAATGAATTTGCAAAATTGATTAATTGCAATTATCAAATTTTTATCGTTAATATAACATTCGTAGACATACTGAAAAGCTATATTTATATTTATTTTTTTTAAACATTGTGTATATAGTACAAAACAAATTTTTGCGTTAAATCAAGCCACTAGCTATGTGTGCTAAAAACTTGAGCAACGCGAATTTGTATATATTAATTATCGGTCATAAAATGGCACATACAATTTGTTCTGAAAATGTAGGAATATCAAAGACAAGGGTGGGGAGGATTGTTATTTACTGAAGGAAGATACGAAAGTGAAAAAATGCGTGTTAAAAATCAGTAAATATTTTGCAGTAAAGAAGTAATCTCAGCGCCGCTCCTCATGCCATGCTGCTCCCATTTCTGCATGTTCAATAAAAAAAATTTAATTAACGAACTTACAGCCACAGTGGAACCATTCTTGCCCACTCCTCCGGTGAAAATCACCGAAAATATGGAATACAAATTTGCCAGTGCACACACCACTGTCATAACTCCTAACAAATACTTTAACATAAAACCATCTAAGAATGGTATCTGTAAAAAATAGCTTCATTAAACCACGTAACGTTGTCTCATTCCAAGAACAAGATATAGTTTTTCGATAAGAATCAGGTTTTAGATTAGTTTTGCCGTCCAAATGCAATTCAAATGCGTGTCAAAATATATTGTATGCTTTTTTATTTTATATAGATCTTAAAAAATATTTAAAAGATGTAAATTATAAAAAAAAAACATTCGAAGAAAAGACATAAGTAAGATATTGTAAACGCGCAGTTTTCATTCTCTTTTATTGTGAATTTTATGAAAGATAAATATAGTAATCATTTGTTGTGTATGTATGTTTGATAAAGATACCAGACACATATGTATATATATAACTGTGACACACACACATATATATATATAAATGTGAGAATGCTTGCAAACATGTAATAAAAAACTTTTATCTTTTGCAGTATTGTATAACATCAATATATTCGTTAAACTATTGAGATTACTTACCACATATAATATAGAACTCATAATATATGCAGATTTCATTTTTAAAACTTATAAAACAAAAATAATAAATGTTTAGTTAGATAAATATATTTCAATTTTTAATTTCAAATTTTATATTTGTGCTTATATATTATGAGTTGCACTCAAATATAGAAAGATACTAGACTATTTACCTATCTATTTTTACGAAATAAAAATAAAACAAATCGCATTATAAAAAAAACATTATTCAGACATGAATCATTTTAGGAATATCTTGCATGAGCATGAATTTATATGTGCATAAAACAATCACGACACACAGTGATTACATTAAAACACAATAAATAAAAATGTAATATATAAACATGTAGAACAAATATTGCTTGATACATCAATCTATGTAAAATGCTATTTACAACTCTGAATAATGCAAAAGGTGTGTCTTATTATTAAAATATATTTTGTTACCATTTTTACTATGAATCTGCATTCTATATGTAACAATGTATAGTAGCCTGGTATTGTACGTTTTATACTAACTGCTACACAAGATATTCTGGGATATGTGTGTTATGTGTGTATTTGGTTATTAAAAAGCATAATAAAAATAAAAATAAATAATAATAAATGATACAACCTCCATCATCCAGATCTCCGGGCCAAAGACTGCAGAGATCAGGTGAATTCCTATGATAGTAAACTGTGCTTCTGTCACATCCACTTTACCAAACCTCAAAGAACCTGTTGCAGAGAAATGTATATTGTTCAATACAACAGTAAACTTACATACCAACATTTTAATAACTATTATTATTGTCTTTGAAATAATTTTTTACCGGAAACATATGTCTGCCAATGAGCACAGTAGAACAGTGTCATCGCACAAAAGCATTGGAAAAACATCCATGTTGGATAGTATCCAAGCTGAACCGCTATACAAGCCGACAATGCAACAAATACTGAAAAAATAAAACACCAAATATTATTTATTCAAATAATTTAGTTAAAAGAATGCAACAATATTATTTACCTGTTGATATCGAATCACATCCATGATCAAATAGTTCACCCAATGGTGTAGATGTACCAGTTCTCCTCGCTTGTTTACCATCAATAGCATCTAAACTCTGATATATAAATAGACCAAGGGCACATAAAAAACAAGCCCATCTAGGTGCCTAAAATGCAAAAAACTATACTAAATCAATTTGTTATTATGAGTATAAAATTCCTAAATGGTATATGTCAATAAATTATAAACAGTTTATCACTATGTGTTATATATTTTTCTACATGTTTATAATAAGAATGACAAAACTTCAAATGATAACATGACAGAGTTATATAAGCAAACTACTAATAGTCGCATTATTATTATAATTGATAAATCATTATGTATTTATACTTTGCATTCATATTTGCTGACACAGTCTTATTCAAATTTAACTTTACATATATATAATATTAAAAAATTCTCTGTCTTACATAAAAACTCAAAAGCAACATAGTTTGATAAAATGTTTAAACTAAATGTATTACTCTAAACAGTTTAATCAAAGAACTTAAAAGAAACTATTTAAAAAATATAAACATATTATACATACACAGCACTTTTGACATTCAATATATAAATGTCAAGTGGACATATTTTTATAATTGTGAAAAACATAAAGAAAACTTGGTAAGATTGAAAATATCATAAAGCAGGAATGTTGACAGCATAATGGATTTTGCCCACCAAATAACAGGATGTTTCAAACAACTACGGCCGAGCAGCCTACCTCGGCCCTTGCGTCCGGGCTGTAGTAGACAAGGATCAGAGTAGTAACTATATTGACGATGAGTCCGAGCACGGTGATGAGATTGGGTGCAAGCCAGAGCGGCACTTTGCTGACCAGCCAGTCCCACCAGGGCTGCAGAAGACCGTCTAGAAGACTATTACTCGTGCAGCTGTACTTGTGCTCGCTCAGCCGTTTCAGCTGGCCAGGCGATAGCAGTTTCTCTTTGTAGAATTGCATGATGCGAAACACCGTTGAAATCGCGAATGAGAAAACCTCGCAATCTCTTGAAGATTCTTCGAAAGATTGCGAGAAAACACGACAACACAAACCACCTCACTGACTCCACGTGGCGAACACTATTCAACACTATCTCACCGAACACTTGCGGTGAAAGTGACGAAATGTTCAAACATAACAAGCAATGCTCAAGCAGCCACCAACGATCTACGACATCGCTGTCTCTGACGGTCTCTGTTTCTTCTGCGCGCTTCGCTGCTTACGCCGGAAACCGATCACCGCTGTATACGCATCACCGGAACTGCTGGCCGTGTCCAATACGCAGTC
The DNA here is from genome assembly GCA_014825455.1 of Pseudomyrmex pallidus. Classification (NCBI taxonomy): domain Eukaryota; kingdom Metazoa; phylum Arthropoda; class Insecta; order Hymenoptera; family Formicidae; genus Pseudomyrmex; species Pseudomyrmex pallidus. Next base: position 443 of record QVNV01006730.1, on the reverse strand, counting down.
CTTACGATCGCGTGACATAATCGAGACATCGAATCGAAACGTTGAGAAAAACCAATAGGAAACAAACCTTACGCGCGTGCGCAGTAAAACAGCAGTCAGCTGATCTACTTAACTTCAAAAGGTTTAAGCCCATTCTACAATAAGATATTAGTTTAGTCGTAAGTTGTAAGTCGTAAGAAATGAACCAATCACAATCGATTATTCTTCTGTAATTTGTCTGTGATTGGTACATTTCTTACGACATACAGCTTACGACATGGTGTAAAAAGAAAAGGTGACCCATTGCGCATAATGGCGGAAGGCCATCCACACTCAACCAATCAGAAACTGAGCTCATTTGCACCTAACACATATAGTAGTTATATATACATATATGTCCATGGTGTATGTGTATGTTGCAAATGAGCTCAAAGTCTACTGCGCATCCGTCGGAATGGGACACC
>QVNV01006729.1:0-13071 GCA_014825455.1 Pseudomyrmex pallidus | reverse complement strand
TCGCAATTTCCTTTAGATTCGCGCGAATCGTATTTTGCGCACTTATCTTCAGGACCGACTTCGGAACGCTTTGAATTCGGTCACCCATCTCGGTTCAATCTTTTTTTTTTTTAAACTCCCGCAATTTTTCTCCTGGAGAAGATAAAATCAGCTGTCTCTCCTTCCTCTCTCTTTCTCTCTCTTTCTTTCCGTGTACACGTTTTCTCAAAAAAAATTATTTCTTATTGAGAAATTTCTAAATGTGTTTCATTTTAACGTGAAAATCTGTTCTCAAAGCAAAGCTTGTGTGACACGTCATCGACCGTATCGGGTCGAGATTTTTTCGAAAGCCCACTTCCGTTTCGTCGCTCGAGCGTTCGCGCGCTATCAACTCGACGTTCGTTTAACGCAATACAATTAACCGCATTAATTACAGGCTTTTAATAGCGCCACCCCGTACCGTGCGCCGCTCTCTGCCATACGCCCCCGCGATGCTCGCCTCTCTTTTATTCGTAATAACTCGGTTACCCAACGCTTTTAGCTCACCTAATTTTCACGCTCGCTCGCTGAAAAGGCAAGGCATCAAAGGCTATTGCGACTTAAAACGCTCGTCTTGCACGCTCACGGTACTTTACCCTATTTTATTAAGAAGAGAGAGAGAGAAAAAGCGAGAGAGAGAAAGAGAGAGAAAGTCGCGACGTAAGAAATTCCACTTTCTAAGACGAAACATTATTTCGACGCATTACGTATCGAATTTTTACATCTTCGGCCGTACGAATCAGCTGTGACAACACATTTTATTCTGCGTATCTAATTTTCGTCGGACGTATATATGATCCAAATAAGAAACACTTTGCTCAGAAAAATTTTATTGAACAATATTCTCAGCCAATAATTGTATTTTTCTTACCGAAGGAGAACAAAAATTATTGGACGATAAGACGCACTCCAATAATACCTATGTTCCATTTTTATGCGGGATGCGCGCGACAGGGAAAGGTCAGGGGAGAGAGAAGTTTGCAGCTTGAGATAAGCGCGCGCGACTCTCTCTTAAAGGGACCGATATAGGAAGAAGCGTCGAGAAGATCTATACGCATTTCACACACACGAGGGTGGTCGCGCGTTATACATCCCCGCGGCATCTGACGAAGTCGAAGATTGATAGCGTGGGCGGAAAGGGCGCGAGGAGGGGGGCAGAGATAGGCGGATGGAGAATTGGTACGAAGGGAAAAGGAGCGTGAGCGGGGAAGCAATCAGCATTTTCCTGAAAGCCAACTCCCCGAGGTCCGCGCATTATTCTCGGAAAAGACCCGCTACCACTCGTGCCACTTATAAGCTCCGCTACCTTCCGCCATGACTGACTCTCTCTTCCCTCCCCCCCCCTCACCTCCTCCCTTCTGCCACCCCCGTTCGCGATTTCTCCATCCGCCCTTCGTTCTCTCATCTCTTCTCGGTAATTACGGCGGAAGAATGACCGCAAGACGGTTCTCTGTTTGTACGTGGTTTTCGTATTTTCAACGTTTCGCGTCTTCCGTAACTGGCTATATTATTCCCCTCGGAAACGATCGCTCCACGTCCCCGCGTGTCTTTCATTCCCGCCGTAAAATCCTTCGGAAAATCCTCTTTTTCTGTGCCCACGCCGATTTGTCGCCTGTCTCGCCCCCTCCCTCTCCCTCCCCCCTTCCCCGCGTTGTGAGACGCGCAGATGCGCGTTTGTGCTCCTGCTTCGCAGCACGAACATCTTCGTAATCTCTTCTCGTGCGTCAAACTGTTATTTGCTGTTTTTTATCTAATCTTTTTTTTTATTGATACAAGGATTATTGTTAACAACAGCTGTGTTTCTTTTGTTGTCGGACGAATTGTGTTTGAACTTAACAATTTATCAAAAACAAAAAATAATTTTACAAGTCGAAAACAGATGTTAATAATGACGAAAATAAGATGTGCTTGCTTCTACAATGATTTCGATAATCGTGCGATTATAACTGCAAGGTCTGAATTTTCAGGGGAGAGGGTGAAGCGCTCGTGCGGAGCCGATAGCGCGCATAGAGGTGCCGGGAGACTCGAGTGGACGAGATTCTCGAGAGAGAGGTGTTGACAGGTGGGTACGAGTCGTTGAAAGGGTTTGACGGGATATAATCGTGTTGCGATTGACAGCTTCTCGGTCCGCTTGATGAAGTGGGTCGCGAGACCTGCCGACTCATCGACGCGTCGTTATGTCCGGCTCGCTTGTTGTGTCGGCGCCATACACAAGTGTTGGTGGTGTCCGTTGCCGGGGTACATATATGTATATATAAAACGCGAAATTACGCTATCGTATCGCATATACGAAATCGACTGACCAAAGTTTTCGGTCGTTTGTGCTAATAGAAAAGTCGTGTCGACCGTCAGCACGCGCGGAATTTATTGTAAAAACGTGACCACTCTACTCCGTCGTCGCCCGCCCCGCGGTCGTTTCCGCGTGCGAATCGCGATCGTCGGAATTTTTCATATAATGTGGTAAAGGAAATATAAAGTCTTGTCGTTCCACAATAACACGCTCCGAAATCGAACTTATATTTCCGCGAAAAGTGGTAAATCCACCGTTGGGGTGAAACAAGAAATTGAATTTTCCGCCGGGGTCCGTCCGTATGAATATTAACGAAAATCTACTCTCATTGTCGCAAGTGACTTGAAACGCGCGACATTTGCAATTAGACGCGGTTTTAATGTAAACCGTATATTTTTTTGAGTGTATAATTTTAATTGACAACGCAACACATTTTTTTTTTTATTCGTCACTTGGACAGTTTCTTCACGTACATAATTGTCTTCATTATTCAGCTCGTCTCAAAATACATGTCGATTCTTGTACACACAATGACAGAGAGTTATCGGTAATAATGACGGAGAAATGGGAGAGGGAAGCGGCTCCTTTAAGCAGTTTCTCTCGTTGTTCCCCGGACGCGAAGTTACGGTCCAAGGAGGGTTAGTTCCTACTTTAAGAACCAATTAGTTCTGGGTTGCTACGTCTCGCTACATCATTTTCACTACCTCCCTCGGGAGGGAGGTCTGTATTATTCACAGATCTTTTGATAAATGATCTGAACCCGATCTCTCTATCCTCGGCTAGTGTGTAAGCGTCGTCTGCAACATTCCTATTTATTCAATAATATTTCTGCTGTGTTTGTCCGAAATACATTACATTTAATACATAAAAAAATTACATTTTTCTTAAAACTACACATTCAGTTAAATAATGTAATTTCGAGAATTATCCTCAAACGAAAGAACAATGCGAAAGAACTTTAATTTTCTATCTAAAATGAACTTTCGAGAAAAGAAGTAATCGAGAACAGTCGATTAATTACATGTAAGAAACTCTCTCTCGAGGGATTTCGGTCGTTATCGATGAGAGATTTCGAAAGAAGAGAACAAGATGTCGACGCGAGAGTGGAAAGGGATGCAGATAGCTTAAAGGGCAAACTGTTGCTTTGGGTTTCAACAAGTAGGTCAACGACCGAACCGCTCGATGGAGATTTTGGTATCTTCGTCGTTGCTGCGTGCGTATAAAAAAGTACACGCACATTTTCCGATTTCTTCGCATTCGTTCTTGTCTTCGAGAGAAAAAAATTTTTACGTCTGAACGCAAACGTCTTTGTCGCGCGGTTTGCCGTTTTTAATTAACAAAACTATTTATCGATCGTGTTGAGGTAATTTTCATCTCGTTCGCGAGACTGTAAAAACTTGAAGAACTCCGCATTAATTAAAGATTTTTGAGCGATACAATGGGCGCATTTATACAACTTACGTGACGCTCTTACGGCATTGCCTATATACTATATATAACGCTCTCTCTTTGTCGTGTTTCGGTGACGTTTTATCGTAACCCCGGGGCAATTATGCCGAAGACTGCGAGCGTGCTGGCTTCTCTCTTTGTCGCGCGATATTGCATGATAAGCGAATTACGCCTCTCGTCGCAAATCACATTACCTCCGTATAAAATCGCTGTGAAGTTCCGTTCCTGCTCTGCCCGGCCCGGTCGGTGCAGGTAGCTACTGCAACCCGATTCGGAAATATCGCGAAACCTCCGGCTTTTATTAAAATTAACCGGGAACACAATAACGTCGGTTCTTTATACAAAGTAGAAACGAATTTTTTTTTGAAAAAAATTATTCTTCCGTCGACATTTTCAATTGCGACTCACTTATTGTCTCATATCGTAGCGACAGATTCGTTACACGTAAGACAAGTAATAATACGCGTTCGACGACGACGACGTTCCACGCACATTCCGTCTCGACGGTCTGCCGGATTGCGGACAACGCGCACCACCTGTTCATTAGGGATGTATGACGTGTCACAAAAGAATCGTCGCGACGATGAGATAATCACTCGGTGGAGACCGACGCTTCGTACAGTTAAAAAAAAAAGAATTATTTCTCTCAGATCATTGATTTATTGCAAGTAAAAAATAACGACTGATGCGTCTTGCAATAATTTTTGCCAGCCGAGGAAAAAGCGTGCTCTTGCACGCTAGATAGTTTCGGTTATATTGCCGATTTCTCTTGGGAAGCTTCTCAGTAAAGAAACAATCAACCGCTCCATGTATAGCAGATTGGAATAGATCACCCGACGATATATCGGCAGAGCCGTATTATTATTCGGAACGTATCTTCCTCGTCGTAATCACTCGTCGTCGTTTTTACCGAAGACAAATCGCAGTTCCAAGATCAAAATTTTTCGCAAATTCCAAGTAATTTCCGCGTAACATCCCTCGTGTTGAAATAACTCATAATTTTATATTTGTTGCATAATTAAACGCATTACTTGCAGTATTTGTTTACAGCAGATTTCCGACTGAGCAGAAATTTTCCCGTGTCCCACATAAATTTCAATTTATTCCGCGCCCCTCCCCTCCCCCCCCATTGTTTGCGAAATTTAAAAGCGATTTGAGTCTCCGAGCGAGATGTGTGTTATGTACGTTCCTGTCTGTATGTGTCGAAATGCGACTGCGGGAGGAAAGGGATCGGATGTAAATCAAACTCGGATAGCCGTGAAACGAGACTTCAGACGAGATCAGGTTAGAGACTGGATCCTGGAAATAAAATTACGTCTTCGATCGTGCGTAAATGAATTTCCCGCTATCCGTGCCTATCACCGCCGCTTGGAAATGCTGGAAATGCGACGGACACGTTCTTCGCAGAACGTTTTTGTTTGACATGCCGATATAGATAGAAGATCTCGTCTCGAGAATCGCGCGAAAAAAAAGAATTAATTATGAAGAAGAAGAAGAAAAAAAACCACCCCGAGAGAGATAATTAAAACCCGGAAAAGAATCTTCCCCGAGTTGCTCGATTACCGGCCTTGTCGATCCGGTAACCCCCCCCCCCCCAGTAGGTCGGTTAAAGTACCGGACAGGGTTATGCAGATTGCTTTATAACCTTGTTACCGATCACTCTATTAACCTTACGAGGTTGTAGCAGTCCGTTGCCTGTTTCTGCTTCAGAAGCTGAGAGAGAGAGAAAGAGAGAGGGCAACAACGGAGGAGAGGAGAGAGACGGGAGTATCCGTCTTTAACATCCCTCGCTTGCGACGTTTAACCCTTTGCCCACCTTCCCTCTCTCTCTCCTTCTATCTAAGAGTCACCTCTCCTCTCTCTCTCTCTCTCAACCCTCAAGAGTCACCTTATTCTCGCAAATTTTATGATTTAAGTTCGCGACAAGTCGCGACATGAAACTTCGTGCGAGACTTGTTTCGCCGTGTCGGCAAACACAATAATCGCTCGTGTCGCCCGAACATATTCGATTTCGTTATATTCGCTTCGATGCGTCGGCTCTTCTTCGTAGGATCTGTATATTCTTCGTGAAAAATGTCGTATCTTCCGCGAGACACGCCAGAAGGTACAGCCTCCGGAACGACAATTCGCGCGACCTTTCTTCCTTCCGCATCGCCATCAGCGCGACCCCGTCTTCTTCGTTCCGATTCTTTCGATTCTCAAGCGCGCTTTGAACGCGAACATCGCGCCGGGAAAGATCAGCGCGCAAGAGGCTGCGACTGACACGTGGAAATGAGGGCGTTTGTTCCATAGACGTGCAGATCGCGATCGGGAAATCCGGTATTACGCGGTTAAGCGACGACGGACAAAAGTGTGTTCCGGCCAACCTGGGGGCGCAACGTACCGAACCGACAAGTGTCGAAAACTTCGCGAACGAAACCGCCGAAGGATGAAACAGTCGCAGATGTCGATCACGTTAACATCAATAACCGGCGATTTTTTTTTTGTATTTTTTACATACAAAATTCGAATTAATATCGCGTTTAGTTTCATTTTTATACCGGTGAAAAAATGACACTAACGCGATTAAAATCCGAAAATCATCTTCAGATGCAACTGCGCAAGCGTTAAATATAAAAATTTGAATTATTAAAACATTTTTATTACACATTACGCAGCTTGTTCGCGCGCAAACGGTTTGTAAGAAGTCAAAAACTTTTCTTCTCAACTTGCAGAACGCGACGTGCGTTGTATAAATAATATTTAGAATATTATTATTTACGACAGTGGTTTACAATTAAATATACATAGCTACATAGATAATTTATTAATTCTCTAATTAACCGATTGCATAATTATATTGTAGCTCGGTTAAATGTGTGTGTGTGTATTTCTAACATGCACATTGGACGATTTAAATGTACAATATGTAATATCAAAACATAAAGTATTAATTATTATCGCGGCAATAGTCATCACGCTTTCTGATCGCGTTCAAATCCCATTACTAATAAAACTGCATCACGTCTCACATTATAGCGAGGCTCAAGAGTGTCTTTTAACAATATTTGACACGTTAGTGAAAGATATATGTTGAAAACTACGCGTCAGCTTGTTTCTCTTCTTCCAGTAAAAGATCTTTAATTTTCTCTCACGTTTGCGACACCTGTTTAAAATAATGACGGTAACTTTGCTTGTTCGCAGCTTGCACTTGGGGTTAAATGATAAAGGGGCGCGTCGGTCCGAGCGCGAATCGAGCGAAAGGCAACACTTCGCCCAATAAATCGTGGCATAGAGATCGTAAATAACTATCATATTTCTCGCGGTTAAGTCTACGTCGTGACTTCACGTTTATCTCGATTTCTCGCGCGTGAAGAAAATTAAAAAAATATAAAATTGTCTGCCTGTCACTTCTTTCCAACAGCGTCGGACGCCTAGCGATTCTCCGCTCAAGAGAGTGGACCATTTCTCTCAGAGAGATCCAACGATAAATCGTCTATCGAACTTTTCGTACATCTTGTGTTATTTTTTTTTTTTTTTAATAAAAACAAAGCTACTCACTCTGATATCGGTCGACTTTAAACCGGAAACGAAGCGTTCTCCGGTGTCCCCGTCGTTATCGTTGCTAGCCGCGTCCCGGCTGGCGAGGAGCGTTGGGCCCCGATAGGAACTGCACGGACGATTGCGAGCGATAAGGGCGATAGGGGCGCATCTCACCTCGCTAGTGCCGGCTCTCAGCCGGAGCCGTGTCGCTCTGCCCACCACCGTCTGCGTCTCCCGTGCTTCTTCGACGTCCTCTTCTTGATCCTCGAAAAGATCCAGAAGCCCCCGTCAGCCACCCGTGCAGAGCGCATGGTCACTGCGTTCGCTGCTTTTCCCACCCCTTTCGCGCTTCCCGTCTCTCTCACGCGCTTTCTCTCCCTCTTTATCTCTTTCTCTCCCGCGTTTTCAACCCCCCGAGTTCCATCCCCGGCTCTTTCGTTTGCGCGTAAAATGTATTAGACACGCACACGTTCACGCACGCGTGCGCACAACACGCATACGCGCGCGTGGGTGTGACACTTTCTTTTTAAGCCTCTCCCTCTTCTCTCCCTTCTCTCATTTCTTTTTTGAAGTAATAAATAAATTTATTTGTGTCCCCTTCTTCTGGTTGTTGCTTCTTCCCATCGCGATAAACTTTTCTTCCTTACAGAACGGAAACGTGAAAAGTAAAACGTAAAGTTACACGGGTTTGTCAGTTTCTTCTTTGCGCGGTTTATTATTTTTGATTCCTCTTTTTTTTTCTCCCCCGTCACATCAAAGCTATACTGTTAACAACAGCCTCGTGTCGTTATTGTCTCCACGTATCTCATTCATTCCCGTGATCCACCGCTCCTCTTCAAAACTGTCAATCTTCAGAAATTGACGTTATTTCCACAAAATTGTGGATATCTATCGCTTCTTTTTACATTCAGAATTTGTTTCTCGCTGCGGTTTCAATCGTCATTAAATATATACAACTCACGAATCGTTCGGCGTCATAAGAAACCGAATAATTTTCTAATTTAGGACGGAACACACGAACGTAATTAAGATTCTTTGTACTTTAGGCGCTCGGGAATAGAGCGATTCGCGCGGAATTCACTTGGCGGTCGCGAAGGAACGCGAAGATCGCGAAGAATTCTCTATAGTAGGGTTCCTCTCGACGCCTCTCTTTCACCATCGCCTCTCTTTATTAAAACGGCTTTCATCACGTTCCAGAAACAAAGACAGCGCCGATATATATGTACATATATATCTCACCGTCATTACACGTGTCGCGCGCATATTTTTTCGGCAATAAAATGAGAAAGTTGGTATATGAAGATTCTATTTTTGTCAATGTGGAATCGAAATTCTTTTCGTCCGTGTCGCGTTTAAAGGTGGCGAGAACAAACTCCTCCTCCTCGCGCGCGGAGGAGATTCCCGCGTTCTCGTTACCAGTTTGCCACCTGTGGAGTCGAACGAGAAAGCAATATAGAAATTCCAGGCAGGAAGCGAGTTCACTTGTTGATTTTAGGAAACTCCTGAGAAAACACACAAGGTGCAACTTGTTGCTAAAGGACGCGCGTTAATCGGTTTCAGACCGCGCGGTTTTACACGTTAAATCGATGAATTACCATCTCGAGGCGAGTTAATCTAGCGAGATGGTTTCGAGATCGTTCGAGAGAAAATAAATAATAAGATCGAAATCGCCTAGAGTCGGCAGTTACTCGGCTTATAATTACTTTGGGTAATGATTTAGATCGGAAATTTAATTACTTGTCAGTTATAAAATTACACGCAGAAAAAAAGTGAGTGAGATTACCAACATTTGGTTTCCAAAACACTTTATTTGATTTACCAAATTCTGGTTATCTCAACAAAATTCTTTTTTCAGTGCATTAACACATACCGCGATTTAAAACTTGAACAACCGGATAACGTTCCTTCACATTTATTTTCGTGGAATTGTGTGTGAATAAATTTGTTTTCATAAATACATTAGATAATTTGTAAAATACCAAAAGGATAGGAATAAGAGTACTTGCACGTAGAAAAAAAAGCCCCCTAGGAGTTGGTTCCATTTTGGGGTTTATTGACTTGACAATCTTGATAATCACCTTGACTAATATCAATTTGATTAATTCTTTTTACTTAGTACAATTTCATTGCGATCTGATTTCACGAAGGAATGACGAAAGCAAACGACGACGTTCCTCGCTGACACTCTGTCCTGCAACAATAAAAGCAATATTGTTTTTCATATTGTCACTCCGTTCTCTTCTCGCAATTAATATATTAACTTTCCGTGTTGGAAATAATTTTTGACGACTGGCAAGCGGAAGACACGAGAACAATAGATGCCAAATAATGCATTGTACGGAAATCGAGGAAACTGCGAAAGAGACTCCGTCTCTCTCTCTCTCTCTCGCCCCGGATGTGTACATATATATATATATGTATATATACAAACGGAGCGAGAGACCGGAGAGCTGAGAAAACGCGTAATTGAATGATGCGCAAGTCGGATGCAGGATGAATAGAATTCAATGAGTCGACACTACCTACAAATACACGAAGACATCGCGAGTTACCATCCATTCCCGATGTATATCTTCCGAACGTCTTCGCCACGGTTGTCGCGATGCTACATCTCTCTTGCTTGCTTGGTATCGCGAATATTAATCTCCGCGGGATAGTTTCATCCGCGCAGACTGTTTATCGTCAGTTTTTTTTAGAAAGTCCCTCGCTTCTCCGCGTCCGTCGATCCGATAGCGGCCATTTTGCGTGAGTGCAACCGGGCTCACGTCAAGTCCTGTCACGTTGTCCTTGAATAGAGAGTTCAACATTAAGAATATTGCGGGAAAAGAGAATAAAAAAATAGAGAGAGAGAGACAGAGAGAAAGAAATAAAACAATAATTCAAACCTACGTGTTCCGCGGCCAGCGAAGAACATCGTCGTTTACTCTTCGTGATATTGTCAGACAGAAATCTACTCGGTTCTGTCGGAAGCTTCGCGTCGCTTCCGCTCGATGCGATTTTTTCGAGATTACATAAAGTTTGTCCGATCGAGCGACGTTGCTCGTGGCAACCGGTCGATCGATTTTCGGTACACGCGCGCTGTTCGCGCGAGAACCTCTCGAAGCCGCCGTTCAATCGTGTCAACCCGCAAAATCATTAACCATCTCCATCAACGTGGATAAGCGGGATCAAACGCGCGCGATGTGCTGATAATTGACCAATTGGGTCGAACGTGGAACGAAGCGTAGTAAAACCGTACTCGAGGCCGGGGGTTTGGCGATAAATAATAATTTATATAATTTACACAGCGTGCATATAATTACATGTATGTAATTTTACACCGTAACGTTATATTATATAAAAATTGCAAATAAAAAAACTGGCTCTGCTCGGTGAAAATCGATTTCGTATTGCGATATCTATTTCATTTGCACAAGCTCGCGTAATTTAATCTGAAAAGGAAAGGAGATCGATTTTTTTTAAGAGGCAAGAGAGAGAGAGAAAAAGTTGATTCGCGCGCGCCTCGGCGGATATCGTAATTTTTAATTTCTTCCGATGATGATATCGGGACATATTTCACGCGCCCTCACAGAGACGATGTCGATTCGCTGCGCTGGCTGGCTGGCTCGATGGATTTTATTATCTCGAGTGAGACCGCGTTTCGTTGAACGTCGAACGGTTAAGGTGGTAGCTATGCGACGACGACAACTCGCGAGCTCTCGGGTCCGGTGTCGTCCCCGCCGCTGAAAATCGTGGAATTTCTTTATTGTGCGCCACCGCATCGAGGGTTCCCGGAGTTCCTCTTCCTCACCCCTGCCGCGCGCACCTTTTCCGTGTCTCATCACCGTGTCTTCATCCCCTTCTTCTCTCGCCCTCCCTTTCTCATCCTCCTTTAGACGTCCTATCTCTTTGCCCGCACACCTTCTCTTCGTATGAGAGAGACGATGCCGTCAGCGGCAGATGCCGCTCTCAACCTGCACCGCTATAATTAATACGGAAGCGAACGCGTTCCCCGGAAACCTGCAGTCGTAAAGTTAATTCAATTCGCGCGAAAACGTAAGCGGTCTCCCTTAATAGCTGGCTCCCAAAGGGACCTCCGTGCGATAGCGACCCTCGTGCACGAGGATGTGTAATCGCGTTTTGAAACTGCGATAACACACTGCGTGTCTTTTTCTTTGATAAATCTCATTTCGACCGACGTATGATGTTCATCGGTGACGATCCTCGGTGAACAACCCGTTGTTCGTATCGACACGCGCCAGGTATATGGAATTGACAAACCACCCCTGGACCAATCTCAAGAAGAACGCGCGTGTATCGCGGCCTATTTATTTTTCGCGCGCGCATCTCATCTTTATTTATATTATTCTCGCGCGTTCGGTCGTACATTACGAAAAAGAATTGGATGGGATTGACCATCGGTCTTGGAGAGAACATTCTCTCGCAGGTTCCTCTCATGAAAGGCAATGAGTTTTTCGCGCGCGATATCCCACGGCGAATCTACGAGCCTGTCGTTTATCTACCGCATCATTTCGCACTCTGTTTTTTTTTCTCGGTCTCTTCCTCCGCCCTCTGTGAGGGACGGCGCTTCTTTCCGTCCCTTACATCTCACATTCCTATACTACGCTACAGATTTCACGAATCTTGACTCCGAGTGCTTTGTCAAATTTTTAAAAAAGTTACGAATGTGTGTCTGTGTGTGTAAATGTACGAGAAAGATCAATAGAGAAAAATAGAGAAGACTTGATCTTCTCTTTTATTTTTTTTTCTTCATACGAAAATGTGAATAATCATCAGAGCGCTGGATTTTATTTTTCAGTGCGTAAATATGATTTCGCGCAAAAAAGGCGCGCGGATTTCGCTATAAAGCGGCGCTAGAGATATATTATTGGCTGAAAAGTAAAGAAGCCACGTTTCTCGAGAGCGAAGAGAAGTTGTGCTAGGCTTGCTTGTTAGCGCGGTAATGTTGCATCGAAGAAAATTCTATTGCCCTCGCTATCAACTGTCACGTCTTATTCTCATCTCCTTCCCTCCCCGGTCTATATAAATGTCACTGATATTTTTTTTTTTTTATTGATTTATACGTTTAACATTTCGAAATGTATATTTATATAAATGAGAAGACAGAGAAGTTTCTTCTCAATTTTCAGGTTTTCCTCTTTAACACATTTCTTTGGTAGTTTTTATACATGTTGTGTCTAGTATTTTGAATTAACGTATCACTTTATAGTCGCGCGCAAATGCGCGACTAATTTTGCAACATGTACTTGGCGTTTGTGATTTTGCCTCAGAACTAATTTTTGTTTTCTCAATACACCGTATAGCGTTCGGTGCGGTCTCTCTCATTCGGCCTTTTGTTGTCCGGATTTGGCTTCGCGCGATTCGCACGTATTCCAGAGACTTTTATCGCGAGCCGCCACACACAAAAACGACGGACAGCGCTCTGTTAACTCTCTCTCTCTCTCTCTTTCTTTCTTTCTCTGTATTTCTCGTGATGCGGCAATGGGGCAAACTCTCTCAACACGAAGACCGCCTCCCCTTCTGAGAGGCGCGAAGCACCTCGGAAAAAGAAAATGATCGATGCCAAGCTTAAGCCAAGAGTTACATCGAAAGCCTTTCTCTCTCCGACATTATCCTTCGGATTAGTTACCGCGAAGGTTAACGTCTGCCTCGTTACTTTAAGCAATTGTAGCCGGAGTGCACGCCGTGCGAAGCGAAGTGTCTCCCCGGCACGGCTAAATCTTCCGACGTTGTCAACGCCGACGAACGTCGTCTAGAATTCGAGAGCTAATCCGAGAAAAAGCCCGTCGTGT
>QVNV01006726.1:0-15891 GCA_014825455.1 Pseudomyrmex pallidus | reverse complement strand
CCAATTAATAGTAATAGTACGATAATATAATAATAATATAAAAATAACAAATAAAAATAAAAAAATATATAAACAAAAATGAATAAAATGTATATATACAATAAATTTCCAATAAGGAAAATTACAAGACTAACAGAAATATGCAAACAATATGCAATCAAGAGAGAGAGAGAGAGAGAGAAACGATAATCTCACAAGTAACTGAAATAATAACACAAGAAGTAGCCTCGCGGCATTCGAAACGCAAGCATTTCTCGAGCCACAAAAAAGTTTGTGTGTGTGTGTGCGCGCGCGCGCGGGGGCTAGAGAGATTATTTTTCAACTTTTAAAGTTCACTTCAGCCCGAAAGTTTCTCGCTCGGCTAGAGACGCAGAATCGGAGTAATATCCGGGTGATCGAATTTCCCGCGGGTTTCCCGCCTTGATCTCTCCCTCAAAGATATTGCCATTCCAGAGACATTTCCGTGCGCGTTTTTCTCCGATAAATCACCGCGAAATTCTGCGCTAGTCACTTCCTGATACTTTCAACGCGACGACGTTGGCCAAAATCACAATGTGCTTTCCTCGCCGTTTCTCGGATGATGTTGCAAAAGATTAATATCTCGCTTTACAGTTCTGTGCCGGAGTGGACGAGAGTAAATTTAAAGACACATAATTCTTCTCGTAAATAATTTTAATCTTTATGCGTTTTTGCATGTTTTCCCTCCCAAACTGTATAGTATATTACTCGCAATCTTCTCCAAGCTAAGTAGCGTTTTTTTAAAAGAACAAAGTAAATGGTAAAATGGCGAACGAGTTAAAAGCTTTCGCGTCGCTAAAATACACGAGTACGTCACGCCTCTACGCGCGTTTCGGCTAATTATAATAATGGAAGTCGCGCCGTTCTCGTGTTACTGTTCAATCGAAAGACGAAAATGGAATGTTCTGCCGTCGCGCATAAACGACTGCGGCGGCATCGATTGCACACGTGACGTTAAAACATTTATAACCGATAATACGCGCGAGCTATATCGCCGGATAACCGGCACAGTTGCCGGAATTAATAACATTGTGATCCAAATAGATCGCGCGCGCGTGTGTACGTATATCTGTATCATACGTACATACATGTGGATAAACAAAATAATAATAATCTAAAACTATTGCATGTATTAAAACTGAATAATTGAAAAATCTTTGTCTACAAGAAACGAACAAAAGGTTCATTTTTTTTCCTGTAAGGAATAAACAACAATTCGCATTAAAAGTTTTCGAATTAACGAGGTTCGAAATGCAATTCATTTGAAAATAACTTCGCAAAACTGCAATTGATACAGAAATGAGAGAGAATATCCAGTTCTCAACGTCAGGAAAAGTGGAGAAATGAGAAAGAAAGTATTTCGCAGCGGAAGAAAGAGTGGATTTCTTTCCCTGGCTTTCTTGCTATTGAAAGTCTTGTATCGAACGAATATACGATGCCCCGCGTATATGTGGAAATAGAGAAAATGTATATGATAAAGGAGTGAAAGGAGAGGAAGCTGTGCCATAGGTCATGATTGCGTTGTCTTGGCGAGTCGGTAGATAGCAGACGAAGCTCTTTATTTAAAATACTCTCGTTTCAATCTTAGAAAAAGTTGAAATAAATGTTTTTTTTTTAAATAATATCTCGTATATAAATAAAACCGATGATTAATCAATTGAAAATAACGTCATGCGCGATGTAACCGAGTTAAGTTGTTCAAAGAACAACTCGTCCATTAATCATGTCAACACACATCTTTGAATAATGCTAAAGTGCAACGCGCATGGAATTGCAAATATGATGGACTCTAGCACGGAGTACACTGGCCTCTTAGAAGGCTAGCTTTGATTACCGCAGCGTTCCTGTAAGAGGGAGATCCTGTTGCCGATCCTCGAGGAGAATGTCACGTGAAATTAAGAGTCTCGAATTTAAAATTCAACGACTCATTATCGGAAAACAGAAAGACTGACTTGTGCGGGGGATTATCTATAGAACATATTATTTATGCGTCTAGATCGCAAAATTTCCGAGCCAAAAATAAAGGAAATTTAATCGGATGTTACAAATAGATCACCGGCGACGAGTGCGTTTCTTGCGTTATATGAAATCACAAAGAGTTTTGCGAGAAGGACGACGCGATAATGAACGACATCCGAGAAAGCGAATAACTCCGCGCGAAACGAAACGCGCACAGTTTCAAAACGGCTCACTTTAACTGGAATATTCCAGAAGGAATTCGCTTGAAGCTGCTTACCGCGAGCGTCGAACTTTTCTCTCATGCGGCCACATTTTTCCGCGCCTGCCACGTGCACTCCTTCTTCTTCTTCCCTCGTATTCCTCCTTTTCTTATTCGCCGCTATTCTTTCTGCTCCCCTCGACACTTCCCGCCCACGACTTGTGTGCCATCCTTTTCCGCTCTTGCCAGCTTTTCCTTTGTCCCGGACGCTGTTTTTTTTTTTTTTTTGTACGCGAGCTATTTATTTGTCTTCTGTTCTGTTAATCCCGAAGAGTCAATACGAGAGAACAGAGAAAATATACAAAGACGCGACACACCGTGACAATTTTGCTCCCACATTCTCCTTGCAACGATAAAATACACGAACAATTCTAATCATCACATTCAGGATCAAGACGTATGCAATACACGTGCCCGTGACGTACCTGGCAGCTCATCTGGGGAACATATGTCGGTGGCTAAGATCCACATAAGTCTTTTGTTCTTTCGTAGAAAAACATCGAGAACCAAGCATTTTCACACACCGGCGACCGTTCCGGGTCACACGATTCCAACACAATAGTACACGATCGTCTGAGACACTCGATGAATATTGTTATCAAATCAAGTTGTTAACGAATAAACGTTTGTCACTCTTTTTTTTCTCTTTCTTTCACTTAAACGCAAGATATTAAAAACTATAGTTGACCGCAGAGTACAGTAAAAAGTCGCAATTTAAAAAGCGGTAGGTAATTTCACAAGTGTCTGTCTGCGGAAATATATCGCCATTGAGTCTCTCTCTCTCTATCTCTCGACGCAGTTGCTCTTTCAGGACAAAGTGTCGATTAAAAGCGTCAGTGCCGCGCGTTGCTGTTTTTTGACGGTAATTATATATAACCGGCGCGTCCTGTGTCTTTGATATTCATCCAACGCCGCTCCGGTTTGCCCAAATATTTGCGCAATGATAATTGGGCGTCTGTCTCGCTGCCGTGCTCTTTAACGTGATATTTAAATTTCACTCGCGGCAAGCGCGTAATTGAGCACAATGGTTATTTCGCGAAAGGCTGAAATGCGAAACATTTCTCTGACACGACTGATTAACTGTCTTTTGTAATAAATGAGGAAAGAAATAATGAACATAACGAAACACACACTCGCACACACACAAGCACTAATGTATGTAGTTTATATTTATTTTATAAAATAATGCAAGTATAAATGTGGATTATATTTTAGGTGTAATAAAACAATTTTTGTATTTTACAACCTTAAATGATTGTTTTAAAATGTGCGTGTGTGTGAGAATATAATTTTCACCTATATTATTATTTCAAGCAACGAAAATGATGCATAGAAGTACATAAAATATTACATGTTGTAAACATTAATTATTTGTTCTCTAATCAATGTGTCGTTACAAAATTCAAGCTGCAATCAATATTATAACACATTCTACGCTCGTTAAAGCGATACTGTCCTCGTTTGTAACAAATTTGTGAATTTTGCAATTAGAAGACCCCCGAAGGCAAAGAGGATGATTTCTCCTCTTCCCAGCCGTCAGTGGTGTTACAAGGGTCTTACTGACCATAGCAATTACGTGCGTAATTTTGCTTTTAAAGAACTCAAGATGGAAGGTTAGATTAGATAATTGCCGGTTAGCAATTTTTTCGTTTTTCTTCGGTCATTTTCTACGCAAGAATATTCCCTAGCAGGTGGAGATGCTTTGAAAGACAGAGAGAGAGAAAAAGAATGTGTATGTGTGTGTGTGTGTCGTTCTTTGCGTCGATTATTTTCACAAGCGACGGAGATAATCTTTAAAGGAACTGCTGACCTCTTTCACTCAGCGCACTTCATTAGCTTATATCGTCCGACGTTGGGGTTATCCAACGGTTAGGAAAAGAGGAGAGGAAGGTAAAAAAGACGGAGAACAAGGAGAAAGAAGAACGATAAAAAAAAAAAAAAAAAGAAAAAAGAGTCATCCGCTCGGTCTTGTTCTCGCGGAAAAGCGTAGATTCTTCCGCAAGAATTCTTTTCCTTCAAGTTAAATCTCAAAGGAGATCCGCGCGCTATGGCCTCTCTTCTCTTCCTTTGACGGCTTTCTTGTGTCTCCGATGTGTCTTCTTCTCCTCCGGCCGCGCGCAAGTTTCTCGCGCGAGCGCGGACGCGACTGACGGCGTTTTAATGACCGTCGCTTAATTGAGATTTTCCACAAAGTGTACGGGAGAACACACTTTGTGTTCGACGATCTATTTCGACGCCGATTTGTTACAACTCCCGACATTGTTACAAATTCGTTATTTGTAGATTTAACGAATTAATAAAAAGTGTGCGTACGCACTTTCTATTCGACATATCGATCTTCTCTGAGGGACTGTTCGCCTTATGTAAAAGGGAATATTTTCGCCTTATACAAAAGTTGCTCACCTACGTAACGTAATTTAATGTAATAATTCAATTTCGAGCTAGCGCGTCAAATATGATACTCCGTGCACTTAAAAATTAACGAATATGGCGAGCACGCAAGATGCACTTTGGAGCGATGAGAGGAACGTCTCTCTCTCTCTCTCTCTGGAAGACGTTTCCCAGCGTACACAAAATGCATGCGCGCACAAACACACGCTCGCGACGGTTTTGCCACAGTTAATTCACGAGCGTATATTGCTCGGCCCGTGATCTATCGGAGCGGTGGGTAAGCGGCATCGCGCCGGGACCGAAACAAATTCTGCCTGAATTCCTAAGCAGATTATCTTTCGCGAGGGAATTTCCGCTCGGAGGCAACCCCGCATTCGGATCACGGAGCGTGGGAGATTTGTCGCGCGCCTCGAGACAAATCGTTTTCTCCAATGGCCGAATCTTTTACCTCTCTCCCCCCGGGAGAGAAAAGATATTCGGAAGTAGGACTTTTAACAGGCGACGCACGTTCTCACCTTGCAACAATCGCGTTTGCACTATAACTCACACACTTGTGTGTGCGTGTAAGTTATTTTTCCGTCGGATATTAATTTTTCTTTTTTTTTTTCTTTCTTCCGTGTCTTCCAGCCCCTATTATTTCTATTCGATCTGTTTGATTACGTCAAACAGATTATTTATATCCACTTGAACGTGTCTCGTAGATCAGATACGCGGCGATGGAGACTGTATATATCAATCAATATCGCGAAAATAAGGGAAGGAAAAGAGCAGACGAGGAGTAAGCGGAAAACACAGACGAGGTTCCCGAAGACGGACAGTCACTGCTTATATGCGAAAGAGTTCTCGGGTGTCTCTCGTCGGAAATATGATAGCGCTTTCCACTCTCCTGCTCCTCTTTCGTTTCGCGACTCGAACACACTCGCAAAAGTATCGACTTCGCATTTGGTACATCGATACGGCTCGTTCCGACGCTGTCTGCGCTTGTTTCGCGCGCCACTTTCCGCGGCAATCTCCACGTTTTTATTGTAAATATAATGAAAGCTAAGGCGCATTTAACTCCGACGCCCGCGCAAATTACATATACTTTGAATTAAATTACATTGTATTCCAAATCTTTTTATGAATACGAACCGATGTGTCGGCTACACGAAACAATGACGTTACAACCGGACAATCGGAAATTGAATTGGTAATTTGCTGATGCGCGGAGTAGAAAATCGGAGGGAGAAAGTATCAACGTTTGCTTGAACGCTCTCGTCATCGCGAGATAAACGCTATGTTACGCGTCATTAACCGCTCAACTCGATTGTAAACAAGTTATGATAGCCGTCAAGCACTAATAACTTGCAAATCGTATCGCGTCCGAAGACCACCTGGACGTGATTTGCCTCTCAGACGTAATTATCTGCTTCGTAATCACGAAGTATCGATCTCGCGAGTTTATTGTTTTTTTTTTTATCACTTCTTGACGTAACAGAACGTCACACGTGCGATCGCGCCTCTCGGCTATTTGCGCAATATGCAAATCTGTTTGAAGAAAACAGTATAATTAAAAAAAAAAAATCGCGGTTTTAATGCACGCGACGCGGGGGCGAGACCGAGTGCAGAACTAAATGTCGCGTATAAAATTGCGCATATTAAGATTGTGCGAGAAGGCTTAAATCACGATTACACATTAAATTCCCATTTATCCGCGGCGCGCGCTAGTCGTTACACGACACGCTAACAGTGTCGAAACGGTAACGGCCGTTCAGATTTTTCAGCCAGAGAGTTCAGACTTTTTCCCTCGGCGACAACTGCGAACTAAAGCGCAAATGACTACCACCACTACTACTCCCAACTCGCGAAAAAAGTTCAGGGTGTGCGTATTACCGCAGGAGAACGCGGAGAGTAGGATGACAATAGGTCTCGCGAGAGAGGCTTCGTGTTGGCAGGTGAAGGGACCGCGCATTAAGGACACTCGCTTTTTTATGAATAACGACTGCTCGTAATCGCCTCTTCTCGCTGAAATAAAATTGCACACAGCATCCGAGTATTAAGGGAGAAAAAAAAAAATGTATTCTGACCAGATAAACACGGTCGATATTTACTTGTCTGTTACCGCATACAATAACAAGTGAAGATAAACTTTTTGCTAAATTTACGATATTTTTCGTGTAACAAACAGATAATCGACTTTGCGTTTATTTACGCAGATTCGAGAATATATTATATTAATTGTAATACAACACTAAGTAAATTTTCACGGTTTGTCAGAATGTAAGACTGTTATTATGCAGCGACAAACGGCAAACATTCGCAGGAACGTCAAACATTCGGATTTTCGTACTTTGCGAATTTCAAACTTCAGATGTTTATATTGTAGATTCGCAAACTCGGGAGAGCAATTTATTCCGAGATTCGTCTGATCAAGGAGTAACCATAACAAATAACGGGAATAAACGGAGTATTATTGAAGTTCCTTCGCTGGATAAACTTTGTTCGGCCCTTGGGGGGGTGCAGTAGACAAATGAACGGATACCTCCGTGAACCGGTATTACCTACATCATACGGGATTATCCTTTTATTTACCGAACACGTACGGTATTCTATTTCCAACTGTAATAAACGTATATGAGCAAAATCCACGGAAATTCGCGAAATAAAATTTTATATACGCCGTCGACGGGCTCTATAGAATATATATATATTCAAAAAACTGAATAAAATTGAACGTGTAATAATTGAATTACTTCTAACGATTTTAATTCAAACACATTTCGCGAGAAAAATGAGAAGAATATGATACGACGCACGAAAACCCACGACTAAATTTCAATATTACCGCGATATAAAAGACGTTGCTCGCGCGAAGGATAAAAAATTTTCATTTCCTCCTTCGAGCTTGTATTTCGTTCTTTTTTTTTTTTTTCGGCTCTCTATTTCGTGCGGTCGCTCACATATCGACGTCACATTCGCGAGCTTCTGCACGAACGAACGAGCGAGTAAAGCAAGGACCGGCGAGCAATATTTCATCTCCGGAAAAGTTCCCTAAGTACCGCACGCCTCGAATTTATGCTGCAAAAAAAAAAAAAAAAAAAAAAAACAGGCAGCGGGCGAAAAGTTTTCCTTCTTGGAAAACGAAAAGGCTTTCTCTGTCTCTCTCGTCGTTCCGTCGCGTCTCTAATTAACGAAAAGCAAGTATATAGCGCGACGTTTATCTCGTTAGAACGGACTTTTCCCAGAGAAAACTTCGCGTCGCAATTGGCTTGATTATATTCCTTGATATCCTTCGCTACGTTTCATTTGATAGATAAACGTTAATTACTGTAGCGCGCGCGCGCGCGCGCTGAGAGTTTCGCAAAACCGATTCTCATAAAGCACAGAAATTCATTATTTTCTGTGACGCGGCAAAAGAGTTAATAAAATTACCGACGTGACGTACATATTGTACGTATACACGTACCCCATGCTTTCAAAATAAATGACGCATATACACGCAACACAGTGTTATAACAAAGTGAGACACACACGTCGTCTTTTTGTCGTCGGTGAAAGAAAGATATATAACACTACGCTACGTATGAAATGAATTAAGGGGCACAGACCCCCAGAGCTTTTGGTCATGTGATATCATATCTCCGAGTCCGGGAAATGTTGAACGCGCGGATCTTTTGTGCCAGTTATTATATGTCGCGGCGCCGCAAACGCAATAAACGTGCATCGCCCACACAAAGGCCAGAAGAATTTCAGTAAAATCCAACTTTGCTCGCGTTACATCTTAAAGCGATACAGAGAGCGCGCGCTTTCTCTCTCTCTTTCTCTTTCTCGCGATTCCTCGACACGTCGCTGCACTTTTATTAAATATTCTCATATTTTAAACGCAATTCCTTCCGCCCTTTCTCTTCTCTTCGACCGATCAAACAGACCGCGCTGCGAAAAAGTTTTAGCCTGTGAAAAAGTTTTCCGAGCGCAACCGAATTTCCGAAACTTCGATCTCTCACGACCGACAATGAGCGAATAGAAATTTTAAACCACTTGAATTTTTTTTTTTTTTTTAACTCTGGCTTTTACGTCGCAACAGTCTGTGTGTTCGCACATCTCCGAAACTCAATTAGTATATAATTTCCTTAAACATAGTTTCTTATCGTATTATTCATCACAATGATAACAATGATTAAATAATCTTGAGGGAAACAATTACGCTAATTGTTTGTCTAGATTCTGAACTAACAGACCTAATTTGCTTTTGTCTTGTCGTCTCTCTCTACGTTGCGTTATTTCGAAATATATACGCACTTATATTTTACCTCGCAAGTGATCTCTCGTAGAAAAGTTAATTTAGAAAAAATATTTCATTACGTTAATGAATAAGTACTTCATGTAATTTTTTTTTTTTTTTTTTTTTTAATTAAAATAAGTATCGCATATCTTTTTCTGAATAAATATGTGAGAGCGCGGTCTTCCATTTATCCGACAGTTAATAGGTAATAAGAATCCACTACTAGAAATCGCTGGTTTTCGGTCGGATACACGATGAACCGATGAATTCGTACTGGCGTACTCGAGTGCTTTTAACGAACAAGTT
The DNA here is from genome assembly GCA_014825455.1 of Pseudomyrmex pallidus. Taxonomy (NCBI): domain Eukaryota; kingdom Metazoa; phylum Arthropoda; class Insecta; order Hymenoptera; family Formicidae; genus Pseudomyrmex; species Pseudomyrmex pallidus. The sequence goes on along the minus strand of QVNV01006726.1, from coordinate 6,697 downwards.
CTGTAAAACGATTCGATTCACTTGACGGAACCTTTCGGCGAATTTCTGTCTATATAAGGTGATCTCGCGGGATAGAGGACATCCGAGGCGCTTTCCCGACTCGACCTAACGATTTCGACCTTCTTTTGCTCTCTGGGTATAAATCGATTTCCGCATTTCCATATCGCGGCAGCCTTTAAGCGTATCTTTCCGGATCTTGGCAAGGATATGCTTTTATCAGAGATTCCTTGAGAAGCAGGCGGCCGACCTCGCTCCGCCAGGTTTCCAAAGGAATATGGAAAAGGCACCTCCTCCACGTCGCACGTCACAAAGAACGACGACGCTATGGAAGAAGCCTTACCGATGCTAACCAGTTGGCGTACATTCGTACCAGATTTACTCCAACGTGGGGTCGAGGATGAAACCAGCGAAGTGATTCCGCCACTTATTGGCATGTGTTATATATTATCGTCAAAGTTCTGTGGAAATTTGAACGTCGGAAAGAGGTCGGCGTTATTTAGTTTATTAAAAATTCGACGACACGTGTAATTTCCGATATAATATCTCATCTAACAAATTAGAAAAACGTGAGAAAAAAAAGAGAAACGATAAAATATGCGACCAGAAAGAGAAATCGCTTTCGCGATTCGTCCTCTTGTGTCGTAATTATCATGCGTATTCTATTTTCTTCGAAGTTTTCCACCCTTTTGCTTCGAGAGAAGACGCGTCGCAAATTTTCTCTACCCTATATCTGACACATCGTGCTGGCGCGATCGCACGTTGCGTGAAACGGATCGGCTCTCGTTATACTGTCCTCAATTATCCGGTAATTTAGGTGCGACCTCGAGAGTCGTCAAAGAGACGGATCGCAGGCAGCAATTTGCGTAGCTTAATGGATAAGCGTCACCTGGGATTTACAGCTCTCCATTTTGAATTCTGGACGCGCACCGCAACATTTAACGCTCTCCGTCAAGGAAGACACCTTTCGCGCCGTGAAAGCTTGACATAAGTCACCTGACGGCGTGTTGCACCCATCCCTCGTACCATCGCCCGGCGAGAGTTCGCCATCTCCGGCGTAATTAATGAAATTTGTTTGCCGTCTATCTCTCTTTCTCTCTCTCTCTCTCTCTATCTTGCCGGGTATCTTATCATACTCGCAGACAACTGCATTTACACTACAAAGGCACTTGTGCGCCAAGAATTTCCAACTACGGAGTCTTTTATTAACTCATTACGTACAGGAACAGGAGAAAAGAGGAAGAGAGAGAGAGAGATGGGACAAATAGGAAAATGATATCAAACTTGATCGAAGAAAACTTCACGTGAAACGCTCCTCGAGCATTACACCTGATCACGGTGTGGCTTATCAGTGCACGTTTCACATCTTTCAAGAATATAATCTCGCATCTATTCTATATTCCGCTTACGTCGTCCGTAACTCCTGCTATCTACCTCAATAAAATTTCTCTTGTCGTTTTCTTATCACGAAAGAACAGACGTCATCTCCTATATATTCTTGTATTTCGCCCTCGGAGGAAGAGCGTCGCGTTCAGAAATTTCGGGTTAGCTGAAAACCCGCGCGGAATTCTCTCACGTAGCAACAATCGGAAGATAAAATATTTAAAGCGCGAGGCAACGTTAGCGAGAGGGAAGCACAGGCAACGTTGAGGACGAGTCACGGTCGACCTGGTCCGCATTTTTATGGGTCGTAAAGCTCGGATAAACGAGAACGTGTTGCCAGATAACCGGCACTGCCTTTCGAAGTGACGTACTGCATTCGATGTATATAAAGGTAAACGGCACGACGGTTTAACAGCGCGACAACTCAGCCGCGGAATTGCAATACCGCGGAATCGCGCGCGACTCCTTGTTAGAAGAAGACTCTCTCTCGAAAGATAATGCGACACTTTTCTTGTGACAAATACATCGATATATCACCAACTCGCGGGTGGAGAAACGACCGTTTTCTGGGTTTTTTTTTTTTTTTTTTTTTATCATCTATTTGTTCAAAAAGAACTTGGGCGCACTTTGTTTCGAGATAAAGGCCATTAATCTTGGTATCGTTAATTACCTAAAGTTTTCGAGCTCGTACCAAGGATTGTTCTCTTGGCAAAACTAAAATCGAGATAAATCAAAAGTCTCGTGTTTCCAACTCTTTTCTCTCTTTTACTTCTTTCGCTCTCTTCCTCTCTCTCACTCTCTCTCTCTCTCTCTCTTTCACAAACACATAAATGTCTCTCTTTTCGGGTTAGAAAGATTTACAGCTAAAAATATCGTCTACTGTCCAAAGCGCTATCGAATCGGCGGCGCTTGCGTTGACGAAACGCAGAATTTAATGCGGATGTAAATTGGAAGAGACCAAAATTTTAAGGGACGAGAGGAAAAGCGGCGTAAAATATTTATATTCGCAGAGTCGTCGTTTTCGCTTGAAAACATCCCGCGTGAAATTTCATGATTTCTTTCAACACTATGTAAATCGTCATGTTTAAATGCAGCTCTCAAGCGAGAGCTTTGACGTCTCGATGGCTAGAGTATCTTTTCTTTATGAATCGTAATAAAACATTTGTCTAAAGAACGACGTTACGTTCAAGAAGAAAATCTTGAATTGCCGCGCCACTTTTGATTGATCATCATCCGGAAAAAAAAAAAAAAAACAACGAAACGACAATCGATTTTACACGAGCGCAAGTTATTTCGGGAAACAGTAAGAGGATCGGCCCCGCTTATTTGCATAATCCGTTCGGAAAGGCAAGCGTCCGGAATCGGAAGGTCGCTAGGCCGATAAAGCAACATTGTCCGCATCTTCGATAAGCGCGTCGTCGGGCGAAAGTTTGCGCTCAGCTAGGCCTTCATGAATTATGCTAACGAGAGAGGGGACCCGGAGCGGATTTACCCACCGTTCAATGCAAACCGGTGGATCCGGTGCGCAAGCGTGCTGCTGTATGTCGGTGCTGCGCGAAAGCGTGCGCGCTGCAGCGTTACCGCGCGCGATTAATGTGCGCACGTCGAGCAGGTTTCGGTCAGATATTAATTATATCCACTCTAATCAGCTCCGGCAATTACGCAGCGGCGCGCGAAACGCGGCAGTCATGCCGCGACGACGCGACGGCTCGAGTACGTCGTTTGAGTATATACGAGTATACATTCCCCCTCGTTGCGTCGACTTTGAAACAGCCATCGAACTTGATTTAACAGCCGACAGGATTTGTTTAACGCGTTAATCAAGGTATTGGTACTTGTTCAAGTTTTTTTCTGCACAGACCGTCCGCGCGAGTTTTATTCGCAATTGTGTTTTTCAAATGAAATTGATTCGCGGAAGATTTCCGTAACTCAGCAATTTTTCATCGAGACTTTCCAGCGCGTGTTTCGATTTCCGCTTCCTCGGATCTTGTAGCGAGCAATTTTTTCGGCGCACTCGTGCGAGTCGCGAGCAATAACGCGACAGATGCGAGCTCGTTAAAAGTTCGCGCGTCAGACGCGAATGTTGTTTTTTCACGCTTCGTAAAACCGATCGAGCAGGGGTTGTTATAATTGAGCGTATTTTCTGTCTCTCCTCGTTCCACAGAATGCAAAGACGTCCCCGTCCAAGTGGACGTCGACTCGCGGATGAAATTTCCATGCGAGAATTGAAGCGTCCAAGTAATTTTCGCGACGTCTTAAAAATTAAGTTCGCGCATTTCGGAGCGTTTTCTGATATCTTCGGTAAATATAAACTTACACGAGATTAACAACTACGTACTTGTAAATCTTCGCGTGTCGAGAGAGATGTAATAAAACTGGACTTTTCAGACATTCGCGGGCGCACCTACATCGACGGGAGTGGCATTAAACGAAAAAGGTATACGAGCCTTCACGGCTTTGGGTTATTTCAGGTGTTATTTATGATCTATCTTTATTACACCATAAAAAACGACCGTATTGGTCACCAGGGTATCATGATACTACACTCTGTACAACGATCTGACCTTCCTCTCGTCTATAATAGTTACAGTACACGCACACCGTTACCGTTTCGCAGGATGTTTTATGATGCATATACGATACGGGCGATAAAAACAACGTGTAGAAAGCGCAATATTCGTCATGTTTCCGGAAATTTCAACCGTATTGCAATAATAATTCTCTTCTCTTGGTAATTAACAATTTAAAACCGAATACGCGACTTTAAAATCGAATATCTCCACGAAAAAAATTCTGCGTCGATCAACAGAAAAAATCTTTAGTGGTTTCGAGGATGAAAGCGTTAAAAAAAAACCTAATTCTTCCTGAAGACACCAGTTTGAAATTTTTGGGTGAGTCTGGGAAACCCATGTCAACCCACAAAGAAATTAAAAGGACGCCGCTCCTCTTTTTCTTTTTCGAACACGAGTCGTATTTAAATGTCGACGGGAGGCAGGCAGAAGCATCTGTTACGAGAAGTGTTACGTGTTTAATGGTCAATTTCAACTACTGGAATACGAGTGGAAGTATCGCGCTAATGATCGGCAACGAGAGAAAGAGAGAGAGAAAATCCAAACAGGGAGAAATCTATTTTATTAAATATTCCCGTTCATTATTCGCACATTGCACATGGTTGATACACATCTGCACATGGCAGATTATCGCGCATTCGCAAATACGCGACAACTGGCTATTATGAATTATTAATAAAATCAGTTCTGATCTGCTGAATTTGTGTTTGCGAAGTGTATCGCACACGCGAATAATCGACGTGCATTAGGGCATAAAAAAACATTTCTGTTTCTAATTACCTGCACGCTAATTGCGTAACAGTTACATGTGCAGCACCGCGAGTTATAATTCACTTAAAAAAAAAAAGAGAGAGAGAGAGAAAACAAATACGAAATCTAATAAAAGGAAAAAGTTTTCTAATGAATAATAATTTCCCATGTATATTTATATAAGAAGTTTTTTTTTCCCGACTTAACTCGCGCAAAACGATAATGTCAATTACGCATTTATCTAATATGTATGTAGATCGAAAATGCAAACTTCACGAGGAAAGTTTTGAAGCTATTTTCGTCGCTCCAACCACGTCGATGACAACGAGATTAATAGGTTTTTCCTATATATTAGCTCATCTTTTTTTCATAATAATTGCGCCGGACATTTAAACTATACCGGATTATCGCGCTATCAAAATCCGGGAATTGCATTATCGTCGGGTAAGAGAAGAAGTTATCGGAGTATCGGAACTCGAAAAGAGTTTCGCTGAGGACCTCGTTAATCCCTTCGACGATCTTGTCGCGTAAAGAAGGCTCGTCAAGTAATAACCGGTTCCTTTCAGCGGGCTATGAAAAGTTTCCCCCAAGTTTTCCGCCTGTTCTATCGGGTGCTCTTCTCTCGGAGAGAAAGAAAGAGAGAGAAGGTGCTTTAAGAAGATAATAGCGGCAAAAAAAAAGTCGCCGCGGTTGAATGAAATTGGCGCTCGTATCTTTTCTTAGAAAATTGTATTAAAAACTCAAATATTGTCTCTGTCCGCGAAAAAAAAATTAGATCAGTCGCAATACATCGCGGACTGTTGTAAGGAAAATTAATTGCGTGTATATTATTTTTTTTTTATGACGATATGATCTTCTCCCGTGTGATCTTCGTCAATCACGCGGGAGATAAACCGATAAAGTATCGGGAGAGGATTACCGCCGCGTTCTTGCGCACGTTCGGGAGAGTGTCTCGAAATGTGCGATACCGAGGAGGAAAACAGAAGACTTGTGTGTAATATATATAAGCTCGTAGGAATTATGAGGGAGTCATGTCAGAATGATTTATCGACTGGGAAACGTTCGTTGGCGGATAAGACACGTGTCACGCAAGGGTAAAGGCGGACTTGTAGTACACTAGAGCGAAGTTTGCGACCTTTCGAAAGCACATAGCCGCGTGCGTATATTTCGACACGTAGCGTTACAGGCAGAAGACGAGATACATACGTGTATATGTGCGTCGCTCCAAGCACACATCTTACATACGTAAGCAACACATATTGGTACATAGATTCTGAATTCTCGGAGGTACGTGGGCTTATGACGTGTATATATATATATATGTATGTAAAGCGCGCGCGCACACCGTATGCTTTATATAATACGAGCGGATCGCATGGATATACGGAGTGAATGCGTCTGACGAATAATTAACGAGCTTTCAAGAAAACTCATTTTGATTCTGAATGATAGACGCCCGCGCGCGTTTTCATTACCGCTAAGTAAGTTGCTTCCGCGTTAATCATTCGAGTTACATCCTTCCCCAGCTCTTTAGTACCTGATATGTTCACACTGAGAAGAAAAGAACGATTGGAAATAACTCTACACGAGTCTCAACCATATCGCTTTTTCCATCCACACTATTAATAGCTTTTGCAATAGTGATTATAAATATCAGATGTCCTAGTAAATTATTTCTTTAGCGCGTAATTCGCAAATTCGCGATTAATTACCGAGTGTAAAGCGAAAATTGCATCGCTGGTAATGCGCCGATATTACACCGGGATGAAATCGGGGCTTTTTGATTAATCAAATTTTAAAACTTTGCTGGAATCGGCAATTGGAAACAAAAAGAAGAGATCGATATGCGATATTATGATGTTTGCATAGAAAAAATCTTATTCCTGCTCAAAATGCTACTTAGTATACTAGTAGGGGAGACCGGGGCTAGTTGTTACACGGGGTTAGTTGTCAAACTGCTATTATCTTGCTTACTAAATCTTGGAAAATATTGTTCT
>QVNV01006725.1:0-20073 GCA_014825455.1 Pseudomyrmex pallidus | reverse complement strand
TAGTTTCATTAGTTTCAATTCCTGCATTTCAATTCCTTCATTTCTTTCATTCGTTCGTTCCCCTTTCTTAACTAAACACAGCCCAGTACCGTAAACATGTATGTATATATGTATGTATGTATGTGTATGTGGAATGGGGCAGCTTACCGGTAGGAGAGATGCGCGAAATGGACGCGTTTTTGTCCGTCGAAATTCTCTTCTTTTTTTGAATCGAGTATAGATAAGTTCTTGATAACTTTATTCAAAAGATATTTTCCAGAATTGGTACATTTTTATATATCTGTATATATCAATATATCTAGAGAATAAAGTTATCTATACTCGATTCAAATAGAGAAGAGAATTTTGACGGACGAAAACGCGTCTATTTCGCGCATCTCTCTACAGCCATTGGTTGACAGCGAGTATTCCGCCAATCCCGCGCGCAATGCTATCTCCACTTTGTCCGCTTTTCTTCTCTGCGCAGTAGGTTTCTCTTCTCTATTTGAATCGAGTATAGAAATGAAAAAATTGGCCGTTAATGCTTCGGTAGAAACTATATACACTCGATTCAACGAGAGAAGAGAAACCTACTATGTGGAGTGGGGCAGCTTACCGGTAGGAGAGATGCGCGAAATGGACGCGATTTCGTCCGTCGAAATTCTCTTCTCTCGTTGAATCGAGGTAGACCAGTTACAGAGTAGAATTTTGGAACGCAGCCCATGAGAATTCAGCCTGAACGTAGTGTAGTGAGAATTAAGATTAATTCCGTATTCCATTTGTTTTCGGATTCTCTGTGGTTGTTTTGTCTCGGTGGTGTGGTAGGTTTCTTTGGTGTTTACCAGAGACAAAATCTGAGAACATCGCTCAATTTTGTCCCGTTGAACAGCCAAGCGGGGTAAAAGATTATTCGCGGTGCTTGCTCGCTTTCGAGTCTGCCGTTATTTTTCTGCTTAGCGATAGTTTGTTTCATTTATTTTTGTTGCAAACGAAAGAAGCTGTTGTCGGCGGACGCGACGCATCGAAGGTTGACGTAGATTTTACCGTAACATGGACGCTCGAACATCTGTATCAAGAACGTAGAATTGTTAGATTTGTTGAATCGACGAAAAGAAAAGACACGAGAAAAACCACCGAAATGTATTTGTACAATCTGACTCTTCAACGTGCGACTGGCATCACGCACGCGGTACATGGTAATTTCTCCGGCAGCAAGATGCAGGAGATATTAGTGTCACGTGGCAAGTCCCTGGAATTGCTGCGACCAGATCCCAATACAGGAAAGGTTCACACTTTGCTGACTGTCGAAGTGTTTGGCATCATTAGATCTCTTATGGCATTTAGATTAACTGGCAGTACAAAAGATTATATGGTTATTGGGTCGGATTCTGGTCGCATAGTAATTTTGGAATATATTCCTGTTAAGAATATCTTTGAGAAAGTTCATCAAGAGACCTTTGGCAAAAGTGGTTGTAGACGTATTGTTCCTGGCCAATATCTTGCCATTGATCCAAAAGGAAGAGCTGTTATGATAGGTATTACATATGCATTTTTACAATTTCTTTGATATTGAAGTATATATATTTCTTATTTTGATGTTGAATATATGATTACTATTCTGTGTAACTATTTCAACTGATCGATAATTACAATTTTCTTTTGTGACACAATCCTAATTGTAACACAAATGCAATTATATCTATAAATATGCAATAACATATTAGCTATATTTGTTTCTTAGGTGCTATTGAGAAGCAAAAACTTGTTTACATTTTGAACAGAGATGCTGAAGCTCGTCTAACAGTTTCTTCTCCGTTAGAAGCTCATAAGAGCAATACTTTGGTTTATCACACAGTTGGTGTTGATGTGGGCTTTGAAAATCCCATGTTTGCATGTCTAGAAATTGATTATGAGGTAAACTTTATACAACTTTCTTTTGTTATTTTATTATATTATTCAATGTTAAACATCATGTGTTTTAATTGATTGTTATTGATTTCAAACTTATCTCTGATGGCACTTTTACTTTGTTTGCAATATTACATTTTTAAAGTAAATATACATATGATAATAGCTTTTGCAAAAATTTTTAATTTAGGAAGCCGACAGTGATCCCACAGGCGATGCAGCAGTAAAAACGCAACAAACGCTAACACTATATGAACTTGATCTTGGTCTTAATCATGTAGTACGAAAATATAGTGAGCCACTTGAGGAACATGCAAACTTTCTTGTTTCGGTTCCTGGTGGAAATGATGGTCCAAGTGGCGTGCTCATCTGTTCCGAAAATTATCTTACCTACAAGAATCTGGGTGATCAACATGACATTCGGTGTCCGATACCACGTCGACGTAATGACTTGGACGATCCGGAGAGAGGAATGATATTCGTGTGCTCGGCCACACATAAGACGAAAAGCATGTTCTTCTTCCTTGCGCAAACTGAGCAAGGTGACATCTTCAAAATTACTCTCGAGACAGACGAAGACATGGTCACTGAAATTAAGCTCAAGTATTTCGACACGGTTCCCGTAGCAGCCAGCATGTGTGTGTTGAAAACTGGATTCCTGTTTGTGGCTTCGTTTTTTTTTTTTTTTTTTTTGCAGTTATCTATATCAGATAGCGCATCTCGGCGATGACGATGACGAGCCCGAATTCAGTTCGGCGATGCCCCTAGAGGAAGGTGATACATTTTTCTTTGCTCCGCGACCTCTTCGAAATCTTGTACTAGTTGATGAAATGGACAGCCTTTCGCCTATAATGGCTTGCCAGGTAATGTATTTATTTTATATGATGTATAATTTGATACTTCAGCATTCTTTGAAGAAAAAAGAGACATCATATATATATGTCTTTTTTCTGCAAGAAGAGTGCAATAGCAAGAGTTTCTTTGTCGCCTTTGGTTTGTTATTGCACACTGAAGTGAATTCTTGGAAAGACATTTAAACGTTCGTACAATCACTGTTACAATTGTTTTATGTCTCAAGAAAGTAATTTAGATGGCTATATATATGTAATATATTTTTTTTTTTTTTTACTATAGGTGGCAGACCTGGCAAACGAAGATACTCCTCAGTTGTACATTGCCTGCGGTCGTGGCCCGCGATCTACTCTGCGAGTGTTGCGCCACGGTCTTGAAGTATCCGAAATGGCTGTAAGCGAACTTCCCGGCAATCCAAACGCTGTATGGACTGTGAAAAGGAGAATCGATGGTTAGTCAAAAGTTATTTCTACTATCGAGTGTTTTGCATGCTTCTACTTGAATCTTGCTTAAGAATTGACAAGGTTTAGGTTTTAGCTACAATCTATCTTATTTTTGTTAAAGAATTTATTTTCAACATTTATTTTCTTGTCTATTTATCGTATACAGCTTTTTCTGATTTTCTGTAGTATATGTAAACTGATAAAAATCCACAACTACTGTATTTTATTTTTTTTCTTTCTCTTTTGCGGAAGAAGTCGTGAAAGGTGCTCACTAGTAATAAAGTTGAGCACTAAACTTTGTGGTAAGAGCACTAATATTTAATAATCTTAACTTACAAAAACAAAACAAAAAAAAAAGAAGAAATAGCATCGGTTTTGTAAAACAATATATTAATGAATCTGGTGGCTTGATACACTCTTATCAAACACCAGTTCTCTCTTTCAGGCTGCCCGAACGCTATTGTTGGTTGACGCACAGAACTCTGAATGACCAAAAGGTAAGAACTTCGGCGCGAAATTGGCACGAATAAGAGTAGATTCTCTCATTTGATAAAAAGAAAAAAAATGAATACTTGTCGTCTCTTACCGTGCCAGTGTGCTACATGCAGTCTCAGGAAGACGCCTCAAATACAAGTTTTATAAATCTTTTAATTATGTGCAAGTTTCACAAACTGCACGATTCGATTTGTACAATCAACGTGTTTCTCGTACTTACTGAGGATGAGTTTTATAATTTTGATTGCAGAAGAGTATGATGCATACATCATAGTGTCCTTCGTGAATGCCACGCTTGTGCTCAGTATTGGGGAAACTGTCGAGGAAGTGACGGACTCGGGTTTTCTCGGTACGACCCCGACCTTAAGTTGTTCTGCCTTAGGTGAAGACGCATTGGTGCAGGTATACACAGAAGTATCACATTTTGATATGATTCTATATATTGTATATGAATCATATAGACCGTAGTGTAATTTGAGAAGAATAACATTTAAAGCAATTCAACATAAAGAGTTTTGTTAAATAGTTTATGTAATGCGCGCGTTATTGGCATCATTTAGATATGAGTAGTAAAACCAATTGAATATTTGTTTATTTTTTATCTATTTGTTTTTGTATTTATCGATTTAATATCAAAGAAAATGTTTTCAATGCACTTGGTATCTCCGGTACCTGGTCAACCGCGTATCGGTCGCAAAAGTAGTGCTAAAACATTTTGGATTCATGCATCGTTGGAAAGTTCTGGGTCTCATCCAAACTTTCCTGGTATTACTGGATCCGACATAAACTTTTTAATTTAAATGATTTTACATAATTCCGAAAAATACTTTAAAATATTAAAAATCGGCTTCAAATTTCTCAATCAACTTTTAGGTATATCCCGACGGTATACGTCACATCCGAGCGGATAAACGCGTCAACGAATGGAAGGCGCCTGGCAAGAAGACAATCGTGAAGTGTGCAGTAAATCAGCGTCAAGTAGTGATTGCTCTCACTGGCGGAGAACTCGTCTACTTTGAAATGGATCCTGTACGTATACGCGCGAGTTCAATTGATTGTTTTCTGATAGTCACAACTAAAACCGCATTATTTGTTCTCTTTGAGACGTAGTCAGTTATTCTCAGAGATGTAATGAATGCGAATAATAAACCACTTGTTTCATCTCACACGACTGTTACGGTCCTCTTTGCTAAGTCTATTGGCTTGGTAAACGAGATTGATGAAGAGTGAACACAAATAAATTTACTCATTCTTCACTAACTCACGTTGTTTTTAGACTGGCCAACTGAACGAATACACGGAAAGGAAAAAGATGCCATCGGAAGTAATGTGTATGGCACTCGGGAACGTTGCCATTGGCGAGCAACGTTCGTGGTTCTTGGCTGTCGGATTGCAAGATAATACAGTGAGAATAATATCGTTGGACCCGTCGGACTGTTTAGCGCCAAGAAGTATGCAGTCACTACCGGCAGCCGCGGAAAGTTTGTGTATCGTGGAAATGGGTGCTAAAGAGACCGATAATTCCGAGGATTCGGCACCGCAACAATCTAGTTTATATCTGAACATAGGTAACACACGCGCATACACACATACAAATAGGTTTTGTATGAACAAAAAAATCTTCAAATATTCTGTATGAACAAAATATTTGATTTTAGGTTTGCAAAATGGTGTGTTGCTCAGAATGGTACTAGATCCAATTTCAGGCGATCTCACAGACACGAGAACTCGCTATCTAGGGTCACGCCCGGTGAAGCTCTTTAGGATACGAATGCAGGGCAATCAAGCAGTATTGGCAATGAGCAGCCGATCGTGGTTAAGCTATTATCATCAGAATCGTTTTCATTTGACTCCTCTATCATACGAGAGTTTGGAGTTCGCTTCGGGTTTCAGCTCAGAACAATGTCCTGAAGGTATCGTTGCGATCTCAACCAATACACTAAGGATTCTAGCGTTAGAAAAACTTGGAGCGGTGTTTAATCAAGTGAGCTTTCCGTTGGAGTACACACCGCGGAAGTTTGCGATACACAACGATTCCGCGCATTTAATGATCATCGAGACCGAGCATAATGCGTATACAGATGATACGAAACAGCAAAGACGACTGCAGATGGCAGAAGAGATGCAAGAGGCTGCTGGAGCTGAAGAAGCTGCTGTTGCACGCGAATTGGCCGAAGCATTTCTGTCAGAAGAACCGAATGAAGCGGTTTTTGGCGCTCCTCGGGCCGGTCCGGGTCTGTGGGCTTCCTTGTTGAGAATAATGGCGCCAACCACCGGCAAGACGTTCGAAGTGCACCGCTTCGAACAAAATTTGGCTGCATTGTGGTAAGAAAAAAATTTAAATATCAAAACTTTAATATATTTAATATTATAATAAAACAATATTTATATTATAATATTTATATATTATAATATATATGAGCTTTTTTTCTTAGTCTTTGTCTCGTGAAGTTTACCAATCAAGGAGATCAGCTATTCCTTATTGTCGGAGTAGCAAAGGAGTTCCAATTGAATCCTCGAGTGAGCAACGGTGGATTTCTTTACACATACAAGTAAGATATCTCGCTTTGCTAAATAATTATTGCTGTATATACATATACAGTTGTAACAATATATTGTCATTGTAAGAAAAAAACTACTGGGATTTAACAAATCCCTCTGGAATTCTGCAAAAATATTAGATACAGAACAGAACTATTTTAAGCGCTTGACTTCAGAATTGCTTCACATTAAAAAAACAGGAACGTGGTTTGAATTTGATGAGAGACACCGAAGCATTGCATCATACTTACCAATATTGGATAAAGTCCAATATATTAATACATAGATGAAGTTATCTACTACATCGAATTCAAACCAACATACAACGATTTAGTACCGATCTCACTTTTATACAAGCATGATGCTCATAGTACTTTACTGTTTTAACTCAATTAGGTGTGTTGTTTGATTGACTTTTTGATAACTATTGATATTGTAACGTAATGCATATTACTTCTATTTTTTTTCTGTTTATTGATACGTATTTAAGTTTATTAATGTTCAATCCTTAATCTCATTTTACAAACATAACACTTGTATTAATGTCAACAGATCAATTGATAAGGACTTCAAATAAAATCGAAACGTTTTGACAAAATATTGTTTCCAAACAACATTATTACTGCACAACATCCTGCAAAGGCTCCTTATAGCCGTTTCACTTCAAATTATATATTAGAAAACCAACTGTCTCAATTTTTGTGTGTGTCGAAAAAATGAGAATAGTATCTGTATGTATCTTTATGGTAGTCCTGCAGTGCTGATGTTACAAATGTTTTCGCTGACTGCAATATTTCACAAAACAGTGATTAACATCGATTGTTCTGGTTTCAGAGTAAACTCAGAAGGCACCAGTATCGAGCTGCAGCATAAATCGCCACTGGACGAAGTACCTTTGGCCATTTGTCCGTATCAAGGCCGCGTTTTAGTGGGTGTAGGAAGGATGCTGCGGCTTTACGATATGGGTAAAAAGAAGTTATTGCGAAAGTGCGAAAACAAACACATCCCCAATGCCGTGGTCTCAATCAATGCTATTGGTCAGCGAATCTATGTCAGTGACGTGCAAGAATCCGTGTACGCTGTGAGATACAAGCGTCAAGAGAATCAATTGATAGTTTTCGCAGACGACACGCATCCAAGGTGGATCACAACCACGTGCGTGTTGGACTACGACACCGTCGCTACCGCCGATAAATTTTTTTTTTTTTTTTTTTTTTTTTTTTTTTTTTTTTTTTTTTTTTTTTTTTTTTTTTTTTTTTTTTTTTTTTTTTTTTACTGTATCAGCGTTTAGTGTGTAATTGACTGAATTGTGTCTTTTCCGACAGATACGACTAGCATCTGGCATTAATGACGATGTGGACGAAGATCCAACCGGCAATAAGGCTTTATGGGACCGCGGGCTACTGAACGGTGCGAGTCAAAAAGCGGACACAGTTGCCTGTTTCCACGTCGGTGAGACGGTGATGTCGTTGCAAAAGGCAACTCTCATACCCGGTGGTTCCGAGAGTTTAGTATACACGACTCTCAGCGGCACGGTGGGCGTGCTGGTGCCGTTTACCAGCCACGAAGATCACGATTTTTTTCAACATCTGGAGATGCATATGCGATCCGAGCACCCGCCGTTGTGCGGTCGCGATCACTTGTCCTTCCGGTCATATTACTATCCTGTGAAAAACGTAATCGACGGCGATCTCTGTGAGCAGTTCAACTCGATCGAGCCCACCAAACAAAAAAGTATTTCCGGCGACCTCGAGAGAACGCCGTCCGAAGTGTCGAAAAAACTCGAAGACATACGTACTCGTTATGCGTTTTAAATTTTTAGATCAAAATATCATGACTCTTGAAGCTTCGTTTTTTCGTATATTCAGTTTTGTTTATTGATCGAAAGTCTTGAGAATTATATTGCAAATCTATCGATTCTTATGCGTGATATTCAAACGCTATAATATATAAATTTTCAAGTGTCAAAGAAGTATACTGCCCACCTTAGTTAAAATGTCCTATCTGGCATATCAGAAGAATCGAAAAAAATTGAGGTTTTATTCTTTTGTTTGTGCCATCAGTAGTTAGGACAAATAAATTAGATACTTTTTAGACGTCTATAAAGTCTTTAGGATTTTCTAACTTCATTTAGAAGATAGAACATCGTGCAGAACTTCCAAAATCAAGAGGCACAGTAGTGGCATCTCGCGCCAAGTTCACGCGCAACGAAGTGGTTTCAATATATCTTGAAAAATGCAAAACTGCGAGATAGGACATTTTAACTTTTAAGAACGGCAGTATAATTTTTCGATTATTAAAGGTATTTCGTGTACATTTATATTGAAAATACGATTTGCATAAAAAAAAGTCTCGAAAAAAGTTCAATATACATATTTCTCATATTTAATAAGTTCATTGAATATACATAAACGTAAACTTTTAAAGGATGTATGTGTTAGCGTTAAGGTAAAGTTGTATATTGAATTTTTTTTTACGCTGTTTGTGGGTGGCACTTGTAGGCTACACGGAACAAAAAGTATTTTAATAATTTCGAGAGATATCTGTAAGTTTTGTATTTCTGTAACAAATATAGTGAAAGTAGTTACAAGAAAATCTTACGAGAAAAAAAATTAAAAATTGAGACAAAATTTGATTTATTTTACTATGAATATTTTACAAAATTATGTGTGAAAGTTGTCATCAATTATGACGAAAAAAAACCTTGTGAATAAAAACTTTGACGTGCGCGCAAATTTATATTCTGCGAATTTATATATATATACATATATATATATATATATACGTACATACACATATATACACATATATAATGAGACAAATTTATCTCATTACTACATAATACCGCATTGTGAAGCACTATATATATATATATATTATTGTTACTTCAATGATATCAACATACAATATCAACAATTGTTTGCTATTGTCTTACACATTTTCACGCCGAAAATTTTCTTCATATTAATTTGCGTATTCCTTCGTAAAAATATCTTTGAATATATTTATGAAAGATACAGTTTTGAATATAATATTATTAATGTATCTTCTCTCTTCAAATTCAATTATTTATATGTATTTATATATTCGGCTACTTGGAACTACTTCATAGGTCTCATTATTTAACATAGAATAAACTGTTTATATAAACAAATCACTTTTGTGAAAGACGTGTATGAAATCTGGAAATACATTCCTTGACAGAGTTTCATATATATTTCTGTGCAAATTTCCTTATTTCCTGCATGTAAAAATATAGATTTTTGTGCGCGCGGTATCGCATATGCGCACGTGAAACGCTTTTTTTTTTTTTTTTTTTTTTTTTTTTTTTTTTTTTTTTTTTTTTTTTTTTTGTATCGAGTTCACCGCGTAATCGTGTCACAGAATTAAATTTTCAATTGACATCGCAAGCGATAACAAGCTGAGAGAGGGGTGATTGATAATCAGTCAACCGCCGAGATCGATAATCAATGAAAAAGAAAAGAGAACGGCGATCATGTGTCTTGATGCTGAGTAACGCGATAAGAGTTGATAATTTCGTTTTTCTTTTTTTCCGTACACTGGTCAAAACAGAAAAAGAAAGAGGAAAAAACGAGGCAGAGAAGGGTGCGCAGCCCATATTCGATAGCCTTACCAACGGGGCGAGGAGGCTGTGCGATGTACGCGCCGCTGACAACTATACGTATTAGGGACAGCAGAACGTTTGTCGAGTGACGGCGGAGACGATGTCCTCGACACGCTTTGCCTCGTGGCACGGATGCATTAAGAGACCCGGAGGAGAGATCGTCAACTTTCCTAGAGAGATCCGTCAAAAGAGAAAAGCTGCGGTATAGCATTGTGCCACTTCTTTTTTTTTTTTTTTTTTCTATCTAGTTCGACTATCAGGCATTTTAACGGGACAATGTGAAAAAAAAAACAATATAGATCAGATGAATAATTAGAAAAACATGAAATTTCTAATATAACGATCTCTTTTCTGTAAACATTATTATTTTGTTTTTAATTTGATGTTGATTTCGTATTATGTAAATTAATTTAATTAGGTCTGTGTTGTTACGAAAAGAGTTGGACTCTTCGGTGGAAAAAATAACGTTTTCTTTTTTTTCGCCAAGATACGATCAATGATCACCTCAATTGAAGCAAATCCATGGAGCGGTTACTAGAGCGCAAAAATTCCGATAAGTAAAATCCTAGAAGATGAGCGGAGCAAGATGTAGTCTAGGAGAAAAGTATAAATTTTAGGTGACCGAATTTATAAACCACACGAACAAACAAATAAAAAAAAATTGTGTTGACACATTTCAAGAAAATTTATTCTTTTAGTTAGTAAAAAAAAAACATCAGAATTTTGATTATTTACAGTATTTTCGAACTTTCTCTTGCGAAATAAATCTTGTATAATCTAAAATATATATTATGCATATTTGTACGTGACTAAATTAGGATTTAGGAGACTGGGGGAGGTTGGACTACGTCTATTCTCAACGAGACTGTACACATGCATTTGTGATTGCGATCTCTGTCTCTGAAATTATCACATCTGGATTTTTTGATAAAAACGGTAAACACCACCAACGAACTTCTTTTTTTTTTTTTTTTTTTTTTTAATACTAGAAAACGATACTAGAAAAAGATGTGTATTAATACCAAGATCCCGAGCTAAAGAAGTGCGCGAGCGGTGCGTTGCAAAATCTGTTTGATCCGATCTGATTGACTAACAAGAATTCTGGAGTGCTTTAACCCCCTCGCTTCTCGACTCTCAATGCGCATCGACGGAGTGTTATAGACGGTGAATCGTGTGAGAAAAAGAGACGAGAGCGGGAGCGGATCGATGCATTGAGGCGCCTAGCAGCCAGCCAGCCAGGCAGGCAGGCGAGGCTCTCCTCCACCAAGCGCAGAAAGAGAGAGAGAGAGAGAGAGAGAGAGAGCTCAACCCCGTTCTTCGTTCGCCCCCTGTGCTCCGGTGGTGTACGGTTTGCAGCGGCGGCGCGCACGGCGGCCGCCTTCCCTCCAGGGAAAGTATGTGATAGCGTGCAGTTGCGCATCGACCTCCGGGGTGTGCATGACGAGCGAGCGAGCGAGTGGGTGGGTGGCACTCCTCGTGAGTGCAGCATCGGTGGCACGTATAGGCGGGGTTCCTCAATTTCTCCGTCTCTTCTTTCTTCCAACGAGAAGTCATACCCGTCGTTGTTGTTGTTGTCGTCTCACGATCAAAGCCGTGGGAATATGTCGTTATCGGTGCTGGTAATCACTGCCAATCGCGATCCGTGATATTTTATTCTCGTTAAATCTAGATCGTATTTCCTCATCGTCGAACCAATATGCTGTCGTTCACCAACATCCGAGTCGCACTGTCGGAATTGTAACTGTGATATGCATGTTTCGCTGATAGATTATTATGGTAATCGATGTTACTCCCTATTGTATTTGATAAATGTCTATGTCTCACAAAGGAGAAAACGACTGTTTCGAGAGTGAAACAGATATTTAACGATTGAACGTCGAATGATATCGGGGGCCGATCGATTTAAAATCTCGGTCGCTTAATACGGGGTGACACTAATACAATTAACTCGCCAAGTTCGTAGTTCAGCATTAATTCTCGTGCGATATGTCATTGCGGTATTATTGAATGCCTGATTTAAATGTAATGTGAAAAAATTACGTTGCGACTGTTTTATATATAATGGTTAACGCGCGTATATATGCAACAATTTCATAATTTTAAATATATCACGAAGAATATTTCACAAAAGATTTCATACATATAGATAGAATTTTCTTCTAATTATACACACAGACATACATACTTATATATTTTCTGTTTCTTAAATTTCTATGTTTCTTAAATTTCTATGTTTCTTAATGAGCAGGAGATAGCTGATGCTGGAGGAGGATCCGATAACAACAACAACAGACAACCGTTCAATCGTATTGGTATCATCTCGTTGCTGTTGCTGTTGTTGAGCGCTAACACGTCAAGCGGCGGCGGCGGAGGCGTCGGTGTCAGCGGTAGCGGCAGCGGCGGCGGCGGTGGCGGCGGCGGCGGCGGCGGCGGCGGCGGCGGCGGCGGTGGCGTCGGCACCTGCGGTCTGGCCGAGTTGACGTGTCGCGACGGCCACTGCGTGCCGATCGACGCTTACTGCAACGGCGTGGATGACTGCGGCGACGGCAGCGACGAACCCGCGATGTGCACACCGTGTAATCGCACGTATCACGGCCGCGAGGGACGCACGTACAAGCTGGACTTGCCAAGACCTTCTGAGGAGCGGCTGCCGTTTCTCTGCCACCTGACGTTCACCGCGGCCGGCCAGGGCTACGGCGAACTGGTGCAATTGCTATGGGACGCGTTCAGCGTGGGCCGCGTCGACGTCAATGCCGACAACTACTTCACCAGCTGTCCCGAAGGCTCCCTCCAGCTTGCCGAACTTGGCAGACACTTCACCGGCGGTTCCTGGTGTGGCGTCGGAGAGAGTCGCGCGTCGTACTACAGGTTCTTTTCGACTTCCGTCGTTCTTTAGAATACTTCTGTATAATATATTTGATCAGATGAGCGATTTATATATATATATATTTATCTTTTTTTTTAACAAATGCTTTCTTTTCGGTGTTATTGTTACAGCGAAACTAGCACGGTTACCGCTTCTATCAGGCTCTTCCACGCGCCATCCACAGTGCCGTTCGAGTTCCGTCTCCGTTACCGTTTCGTCGCGCGTAACGAGGCGGTCGCTCGATTGGGCAAACCAGATCTGCCGATCGAACGGGGTTCTCCCGTGCCGGGCACCTACTGCTCTCGCAACTTCTACGAGTGCCATTTGAAACAGTGCCGCCTGCAGAGTCCAAACTACCCGGGCGAGTACCCGCGCAACGCCAGCTGCTTGATTACCGTGCGTCAGAAGGAAGTGCCTACGTGCAAACACGCCATGATCTCCGTTAAGTACACGCCAACCAGCTCGATTGGTCTCAACACCGCCGCTAACACGAGTCTTAGCGTTTGGCAAGATTGTCCGCCGGAGAAGGACCGTCTGATATTCCGCGATGGCGCGCGCATGGAAGACCCGGTTCTGCTGGTTTATTGCGGTGGTCCGCTCCCGCAAGTAACCGCACGCGGACCTGCGATGCAGATCGAATTCCGTAGCTCCGCCGTGGCGATACCACTGGGCGCGTCGTCACTGCGACTCGAGCTCGAGCTACGAGTTGTCTACGTTGACTCGGACGGTCTGGATTACGCGAAGGGCACGCAGGGCTGTCACTTCTTTATCAATGGTACTGGTGATGGCGCCAAACGAAGCGGAATAATACGCGCGCCTCTGCACGCATTACCGCCCGGTTCGAGTTGTACGTGGAACATTAAGGGCGTCACCGGCGACCGTATATGGATATATTTCTCATCGTATTCGCAACGCGATCTGACCGGCAACGGTGAGAACAATGCAAGCGCCGGACAATCCATAGCAGATAGCTCATCGCCATGCGCCATTAAACTCGTGTTTTGGGACGGCGCGTCCAACACCGGCCAACCAATGGCCACTTTGTGCGATGACACACCCAAATTGTGCGCCCACGCGGCACTCCGGAACGTCACCAGGAGCACGAGACCGTGTACTGAAGACGAGAGCTATTTGACCAACGCACCAAGTCTGATTCTACGCATGGAAACCATTTTAGGTACTGCTCTTCATCCAGTTAACTTTCACGTAAGTAATAAGTCATTTATTTGTTTTAGACCGATCTGTTTTTGTACTTCTTACTATCCTTTGAGACTTTTTTTGTTAGGCGCGATACGAATTCATCTCCACTGTTCAACCCGGCGAATCTTGGGGCGAGGGTGTCTGCAGTCGGGTCTGGCGCAAGGCGCGCACCGGTGAAATAATGTCGCCGCGCGATGTACGTTTGTTCGGCCGTGGTGGTTCTAGTAAATTGGACTGCAAGTAAATATTGATTTTTTTAAATCTTTGCTTTGTGTCAGACATCTTCTGTTTTTAACTGGAACACGCTGTATGTTAAACATAAATTCAAATGTATATTTGACAAGTAAATTAAAATCTAATAAAATAGCTTTTGAAAGGATTTTGCTACTTTTCAAGTGAATTCTACGAATTTGACTGGAACGCAAATTAACTTTGATAACGTTGCTGATTTTAGATATCGCGTGGAAGCCAGTACCGGCGAGCGGATCCGCCTTACGCTGCACAATGTCAGTCTAGGCGAATCTACTATGTGCACAAGCGATCCGGATCCGCACACCGGTAGACCGCGCTGTGTTCAGGAAGTAGGATCCAGAGAGGCACGTTTGGTCATTTACGAAGCGCCGTGGAGAGATGTGAGGCTGCCTCGAGCATGTCTATGCGATAACACGTCTCACCTGCCGCTCACGTACATCTCTTCAAGCCGGGCACTAGAGATCACCTTCTTCATAGATCAGCAAGCGCCTCATGAAGACTTTGAGACGCTCTTCTTTTATGCCAGCTTCGAGCTCATTCGCGTACCGGAATGTCCGCGCAAACAGAGGATTCGCGGCGAGGGTGGCGAATTGAGATTCGTGACTCCTCCGCTGTCAAGACCGGACATCTACTGTGAGGGCCTTCCGTGGCTCGTGGAGGCGCGCGAGAACCGTTCGCTTTTTGTTCTAACCTGGGGCTGGTTCCTGCCGTTGGAACCGCTTGTTACCGGTTCCGACTCCTCCTCGTCCGGCACCGGTGATCAGGTCAAGTGTCCGACCACTAATCGCATCCTCCTCTATTCCGGCTGGCCGCCGAAGCTGCTGAAAGTGGTGTGTCCGGCGGAACCTGGCGCACGCGAGTTCACCGTGCACGTATTCTCCGAAGAATGGCTGGGTTCCATTGAAGAGGGCAAATGGCCAGGTCCGCCGAGACCGCCCGCTCTGTTGCTCGACTTCGTGGCGCGAGAATCCGGCCAGGCGGCTGCCTCTTGGCTGGAAATCTCCAAGAGTCGTGCGGCGCTACGCCGCCAGCTACGTCTTCCGGACAGAAGTGGCGTGGGCATAATGGAGAACGATACGAACGGCATGCCATTACATGTCGGAGACTGTCCGCACAAGTGTCCCGAGCTGGGTGCGTGCATCGCCGCCAGTCTCTGGTGCGACGGTCATGCACACTGCCCATCAGGTCACGACGAGGCCAACTGCGGTAACGGAGCCCGTCTTCTTGGATTACTGAAGCCCACTATATGGCTCGTTGTGACTGGCGTTGCTGGAATTGTCACTGCCTTTGCGTGCCTATTCACTATTCTTATTAGCAGGTAACGCAAACATCAAAGAAATAAAAAAATTCATAATACGAATTAAGAATTTGCAGGTTCGTACAGTTAAACCTGGTAATGAAATTTCATAGGAGCCGATCGCTGGATGTGCGATTTGCGAATAAATAATATATTTAAATATATTTATATTTTAAGAGTGCAAATTCTTACACATTATTGAGATTTTTAATTCTGAAATCTATATAGGATATGCTACAGATTTGCATCACGCGTATATGAGATACTCATTTTCCCTTCCCAATTAATTCATATAGAAATTGTTTTGTCAGAAGTTAAATGAAACAATTTTGTCATTGCTTTGTGTCCTCTTTCTAGATCCAGAGCTCGCACAAAGAGACTTCATTACAAAGGGACGAAGAAAAGCAAGAAGCCGCGACGAGCACCGACGGAAGAGACGCTCCTCAGCGCGGCATCCTGACAACAGCCACCCGGTTTCGTGGAATACATCCATGTAGACCGGGAGACGACTGTCTAGCGACATTAATTCTGTGTTTCACCGTCCAATGACTAACTCTACTAATTAAAAAAACAAAAAAACCAAAAAAAAATCTTCCCCTGTGGTGCCATAATAGAATCGCGAGGCGGTGGCGGATTTTTCGGAATTTCGCTACGTGCTTCTTCTTTTCCTCGTATTCGTTTCCGGCATGACTCGCTCGGTTCGTTCTAACATACTTATACATATGTCGATTTGAGACGAGACAAATCTACTTCATCACCAAATGTCTTCTGTTCGTGCGATAATGATGTACTTGTTTGTGATAATTCTTTGTACTCTCACATATGTTTTATTATATTGCGCGTAAAAGAACACTCGTACATCTCTCATATAATTTCTATATGTAGATATTTAGATTTTTAAGTCATCTTATCGCGACGGAAAGTAAATCTCAAAATATGTAGCACTTAACTGAATTGCGAAAAATATAATATACCTTTTGAACGTTATCATTACCTGACAAAAAAAAATGCGTTTACATACATAGTGATAATTATTTTAGAAATTGACTAAAGAAAGAGAGAGCAACTCATACATTTTCTCTCGCAAATTCTAACAAAAAGATAAAAAAAAAAAAAAGATATATATATATATATATATACATATATATACTATATAGAGATTAGAGATTTAGAGAGCAAAAGACAAAGTGCGAATTTTACGAATATACATATATATATAAGATCATTCTCTTTTAGAATTATATATAAATAACAGAATATATATATATATTAAATTGAATGATTAAATAAGAGTAATAAAATGTGTAGTTGTACCGGATGAGAATAACATGTCAGGCTGATTAAAATAATATACGTAGAATAAAAAAAAAAAAAAAAATCAGCTCTACATAGTACGCGAGATCCGCGATGTTTTTTGTAACGGAGCTTAAAAACTTCTATTTTTCTCGCTGCGGTCTTATTATATAACGTCAGAAAAACAAGAAATATTATATAAATTTTTATCGTGAGTTTTGTAACAAAGTAAAAAATAATTTAGATAAACAGCATGATAAAAATTTATGTTTCTGATGCTACAATTGAATATATTATATAGTGGTTGCAGCGAGAAGAAACAAGAGTTGATAAATGTACTGCCTTTTTCGAATATAATGGAAAAAGAATTGTGTTCATATCAGTTTGTTGTATAAAACTTTTATCTTTTGATTTCAGATACTGTAAGAAGAGGTTTCTTTATCTTTACTGCTTAAGATTATATACAAAATATTTTTATATATTCATGTAAAAACAATATGTTCCATATATTTTTATACAATTATATTCTGATAATTTTTATTAATTATTTAGTGTTTAATTTGATTCATAACATACAGTTTTATATTCGCAATTTTCTCGCATTTAGTGTGGAATGTAGTCAACACAAACATATTCATGCATATATATTTATTTTTCTTCAACACATAAAATATTTGTATATTATAAGAGAATGAAATATGATAAGAGAAAGATCCGAAGTTGAATTTACATCGTCACGTGATATATTCAGAAGCAATATTCTAAAACAAGAGAGATTAACATCATTTGTGCACCTTTGAATTTTGTGTTTATATTTATTGCTTTTTATTATCTTAAGTAATAATACTTGCGAAATATAAAAGATACAGAGATACTAACGTAAAATCTAAGAGAACGAATGAAACATCGATCTTTTTGGCTCGATAAACTTGATCATTTTATTGCCGATTGTTCTGAAGAATTCTTGAAGACAGTGTATATATAACACAACACATTTTCGAGAGCTCATTATAAAACACACATTTACATATATACATATGTGTGTGTGTGTACACTAATAACTTTTAGTGACAAACTTTCAAAATAGGCTTTCTTATTCGATAGAAAATTAAACATTTTTTTTAATTCTATATTTATCAATACTATATATTTATATGCTATTAGTATATGTAGCACAAATTTATTTAGAAAGTTTATGAATTTAATAATTTATTTTAATATAGTGTTTGTCATTTGTAATAAATGTATTGTATTAATAGTATATACATATGTAATAAGTATTTTTAACATTCCACTGTTGTGGAAGTTTGTCAAAAAATTCTGAATACACTTCCTATATATGTATATTAATAATATTTTATACTATATATTATATAGTAATATATGCATACATAAAAAAATAGAGAATATATATGTATAATAAAATGCTAAATATATACATAGCGTACACATAGGATGTCGCAGAAATGATTTCAAATTATTCAAATATTTCTAATAAACGAACGACGGAGATTTGTGTATGTATGTACATTCGTGTATGTGTGTACGTACGTGTGATATGTATGTATGTGTGTATCCACAACAAAGAATTATACATATTATGCATATAAAGATATATTATATACGCTAGAAATGAGAGAGAATGAGTGAGAGAATATCTAAATAAATGAACGAGTGAAAGAGACAGAAAGAGAAAATAACTACGCACTGGAAAAAAAAAAAAAAAAAAAAAAAAAAAAAAAAAAAAAAAAAAAAAGAAAGAAATTCCGAAGCATAAAAAGCTCAATTTGCTCATTAATTTGAACTGCAACGGTATTATACAACAAGAGAGGCGTTGTAAATGATAAACATAAATTTAAACAGTGTGCCACTCGTGTATATTACAAACATACCAGTTTCAATAAACGTGACAGCTCTTTTAGGAAAATGCCGTAATTTTTCATGTTCGATTTGCGCGTGTTGGTATAATGATTTTTTTAAATAAACGAAGACACACACACACACACATATTTCTTCTTTTGAGACAATTTGAACATATTTCATCATGTAATTATCTATTGACATGTGATACGATTTAGTTTTTGGAACAAGTTTAAAGAAGTCGATTCAATGTTTTTTTCTGCTACTTAAGAGAATGCTGGAGACATATTATATATGATATATCGAGTGTGAATACGATTATTTTCAAGATGTTCTTTGTATTGTATGTATTATTGCTCGAATCTAGAAACATGTTCGCAGAATAAAAGATAATAGTGAGAGAAATCTAGTCAAAAAGTAAATCTGTCTGTTTTTTTATGAACTTCTAGTTACATATCTGTAATTGTCTTGATATAAATATAGTACAAGTTAACACACATACGACTGACCGAATCAGCTAGATCAAATATTGAAGAATACAATATAAGACCATTAGAATAACTTGGAAGCTTATAATTGTAAGAATTGCCACCAACCCTTACGAAAAAGAATGGCCTGTAATACCTAATAATATTCTTGTGTGATTATCAGTAATATTTATATTACTGACTTTATTTATATGTAATCGACAGTAGTTCTTTTTTGTAAGGGAACAATTCTCCAAAAAAAGTCTTTATTTTGTTCACAAAGTTTCACTTACAGTATTTTCTTAAAATATGTGACAATCATGCTCGCGATATATCATGCTTAGGACTGACTGACGTGTGACTAGATTTTAAAACTGAGATTTAGAACTGCGCTGCGGATCCGGATCTAGATTCTAGCGTTTTTATTAGTTTTTATTTAGGGGCGTCAACGTCAACTCGTTAGTTCCTTCCATCTGATTCGTTCCTTGATTTTCCCTTTTTTTTATCCTCTATAAAATTATCGATTTCCCGTTTTTTGATCTCTAGAGGCGACATCACAGAAGATTTCCAAAAGATAATCGATAGAATCATTGCTTGTTTAGAATTTAGATATCTGTACGTGTCTCATCTTGTTAAATTTGCATCAGAAGTCCTCTTAATTTTACAATTACCCTTCTGGAGTTACGAGAACCGTGTGCGTGGCTTGCACATAAGGAGCCATTGTGTCCCTTTTCTGAGAATCAAAAAGAGACAATTTGTTTATTTAATTTTAAACATGAATAAACTTTATTATTTTTCACTTTATATGTATAATACTTTGATCTACTTATCACTTATTGTATCTTTTTGCAAAGATTTGTAGCAGCGAGCATGGTATAAAGACAAGGGTATGCTCATGCGCATGATCAATCAGAATTTTGTTCTTGATTACGTCACAACAAGCGGCAAATTTAAAGTAGAGATGCGATAGTAATAATGTTAAAAGAATTTTTAGT
>QVNV01006635.1:0-12119 GCA_014825455.1 Pseudomyrmex pallidus | reverse complement strand
TAAACCATACTACTTTTGTCTGAAACACTTTTCTGTAAAACTTATATTTTCTGAGATATCTAGCCGTCCCGGAACTTTTGACACACGCTGTATATAACATCACTTTTTTCAAATTGAACCGGCGCTAAAACAGAAGACAAATGGGCGTAATCTCTCTCAATTATCAGTTGTCGGTCGCCGTCACGTATACGTGACTTCACTGTTTTTTAATTTTATTTTTATTTTAACGTGTTCTGTCATTCAACACGTGTAACCGCGATGACAGCTAGTATATACATATACATACATACGACATGAACCGAGAAACGCATTCATCACCGAAAGACGTCCAATCAGCGTCGCGATAAAAGTGGCAACAATCAAGATTGAGAGAATCGATTATGATTATTTACACAGTCTTTTTCTGGTCTGACTGATAATAATTGGTAAATAATAAAACGTAAGACAAATGATTCCTACGAGAGTCGCCAGCGATAGATAGAAAGCAATGGGCAAATGTGCGACCGTTAATTTAAAGTGTTAAATTAGCTACAAAAATAATACATAAAATGAGTATCAAGTAACTTTAAAAATAGATACATTTCTGATATGAGATACATTAGGTTTGTTCTTTTTCCATACACTGGCTGCACTAGTCTATCTTTTTTTATCCATATTAGAAGGAAAAAGAACTAGTGCAGCCAGAAAAAGAACAGACCTATTATTTTACAAAAAATATACATTAGAAATATACTTGACACACAATTAATCTAATTCTCTCTTTGCTGCTTTAAATCTAGCTCAACTCGCTGATAATGAAAATCGTTGTCAAACTTCGAAATTATGTAATGCGACAATTGCGCATGGAATTACCATCTACACCGATTTTATCAAGATAGATATGTTGAACTTTCCGTCTCGATTTTTATACAAACTTAATATATGCGTGTACAAACAAAGATAAAGTAAGGTAGCCGACCCCTTATCCAATCACTTCTAATACTCAATCCAATAATCAAGTGTAATAACTATTATTTTACAGTAATTGATAAATAAAATTAATATTAAAAAAATGTTTTATAAAACAAACACTTGTGCGTCGGAAAAGTACCTTTTTTAATAAAAATAAAATTTAAAAAAGAATTAAAAACTATTTAATATATGAATGATCTAGTATAGGTATCAAATTGCCAGATTAGAACCAATAGTTGTATATAATATGTTGTATGTATTGTACAGAAGTTAGATATACATTGTTGACATAATAATGTTTTTAACTAAATATTAAAATCAAAACAATTTATTTTTATGCTTTAATGCTTATTTATATTTTGTCTTTGGGCAAGGTTAACTATAATTATATTTTAATCTAATTGTCTATTGGAATAGATCGTGATTGTATTGGTATAAAACTGTTCTTCTTGATTGTCTATACTTAAAATATATAATTTCACAGTTAAAACCTTTCCTTACCATAATTTAAAAAACAATTTAGGTTTTGCTTTTTAACCCTCGGGGAACACACCTATTTTTTTAATCAAAAAGAACACTCTGGGTCAATTTGACCCTGTCCACTTTTTGAGATGCTACCATTTAAAATGTACTTATCCGATTGGCTTAGAAACATTTTGGAGTATACTTTGAACATTTTGGAATAAGCCTATATAGTTTAAAAGTGTCGTTATCATTATTAACATTGTAAAAAGCATACAAAAAATGTTGTAAAAAAAGAGTTTTGCATAAAAAATCATATTTCTTTTAGTTTTCAATATTTTTGGCTAAAAATGTATGTTTATATTATCAAGATGTACCTTTATAAAAAAAAAAAAAAAAAAAAAAATAGTTCTTTAGGGCAGCTTTAATAGAAGGTATTTATCTCCGTTATCTGACGGAGATCGTTATTTAGCGTAAAAAAAATCATATAGAAGAACGAAATTTATTTTTCAATTTTTTGAAGAATATATTATTTGCATACAAAAATAAATTTTTATAAAAATGAAAAGTATTTATAACTATTTTTTATTAATTTAAATATTTATGAATACAATCACTCCTCCCTAGCGCTCTGAATCATTTAAATTAATAACAAATAGTTTTAAATACTTTGTATTTCTATAAAAATTCACTTTTGTATGCAAATAATATATTATTCAAGAAATTGAGAAATAAATGTCATTTTTCTATTAAAATACATGATTTTTCTCACGCTAATAACGTTATCGCACGCTAAATAACGACTTCCATCAAATAGCGGAATAAACACTTTCTTTTAAAGCTGCCTTATAGAATTATTTTTTTTAAAATAAAGGTACATCTTGAGAATATCAACATAAATGTTTAGCCAAAAACAATAAAACTTAAAAAAATATGATTTTTTATTCAACTTTTTTTTACGAAATTTTTTTGCAACATGGTTTTTACAATGATAATAATGTTAACGACACTTTTAAACTATATAGGCTTATTCTAAAATGTTCAAAATATACCCAAACATTTTTTCAAGCCAATCGGAGTGTATTTGAAATACACTCAAATCGCTGCAATTCGACACTTGGTATACTTCAAAATCAAATTGACCCTGCAACGACTTTGAGCGACTGACAAACGGTTACTTCTGCTTCGCTTTACGCGGGAAGCGGTTCTATCTATAGTTAAGATCGTAAACTACCATCTGAGAATCTCGGACCTGCCAATTTCAAAAGCTTTAGAGCTTTAAAGATATTTTGATCAAAGTCGACAAACAGAGTCAAATTGACCCAGTATGTTCCCCGAGGGTTAAAATAATGATTTTTAATAATTTAACCATAACTCAAACAGTACAGTAGTGATCGGGTGGATTACTTTATACGGAAATTTAACCCTCAAACTGCAAACCAGGGTTATTCATGTCCTCGCAAAATCTACTCGCGTTTTTAACTTACAGACGAGGGAAGGGAGAAGGGTCCAATTTCGCCTTAAAAAAAATATAGAAAGAAAACATAACTACTTACCAAATTTCAGATCTCCAGTAACTTCAACGGCCACAGTGACAAAATAAAATTAAAAAAACCAAAAACAAACAAACAAATAAAAACAAAAAATCAAAATATTACGTAAAATATTTAATAAAATGCAGTAGCATAATTTTTTAAATAAAAGCTGCAACTTTTATCTTCAATTTAAGCACTTTTTTCAATTTGATCAATTTCTTGGAAAATTACCAATTTTTAAACTACATTTCGAGTTACCGCACTCAAGTTACTTCGTTTACATTAAAAAAGTATTTAAACAAATTAATTTTTTTTCAAAATGTTTTGACTGATTTATAAAACAAACAGTTTAAAGATACTATACATAAATTTGTTCAGAATTTTTCTATAACTTTAACATAGAGAAAAATACAGTAAGACAAACGATCCTGCTTTGCAGATAGAAGATGTCAAAAAAAAGTTTGCAGTTTGAGGGTTAATATCTCGTGCCTTTTCTCCACTTTTTTTGTTTCTCTTTTTTTGCTTATCAAAAATAAAGTGCGCACCGAAATCAGCAACAAAAAATCTGATCATCTTATAGATCATTTTATTGTTAGATTATACATTCTGAATACAATTTAATAACATTTATCTCCTGGTATAAAAATAAAAATACAGGTAAAATCAGGGATCTCCCGCATCATGTCACAGCTGCTTTTTATAAGTCCGGACACGTTCGAGGAATTCCCGCAACTTAATATCAGACCATTGTATTTCCTTTTTTCAAGTCTGATATGTCATTACTCATACGCATCAGTGATGTAATTAGATAAATAAGTCTTTTCCTGCGCATTAATAACTGGTCGTAAATCATTATACGAATATATATACCTAACAAATGTATGCAATAAAACTGTGTATTTAAAAAATTGTAATAATAAAAAATATTCTGAATCAAGAGGATTTCAATAATAGAGGATCGATGCGTGCATTTGCACACAATATTTTAAGTTTTTGATTGAATAAGTTTATTTATTATAAAAAAGTGCAACAATTAATAAAGCGCCGAGCAAAATTAGATTTAACTGTATATATTGAAAATTTGATTTACATTAAATATGTACATAATATATACAATTACATCTAAGTTTGCTAGGCACTGACCTTATTAATTGTTGTACTTTTGTGTTTTTTTGCAAAACGCGATTTCTAAATTACTTTTATTTATTATAATTAACACCTAAGGTTTGGGTTATTGCTATTTAATTTTTTATTGTTTTACGAGTTGTTTAATTTATTTGCACAAATATGTGTAGAAAGAAAGAAAAAGAGAGAGAGAGAGAGAAAAAAAGAACTAAAAATAATTGTTTCTCTAAACTTGTATCTTGAATTTAGTGACTTTTATCAATCGGAACCCGCAATCCTAGCAATTTAAATCAGCAAAATAAACATGCGTGCATTTTGCATTTTATTAGATGTTATTTGACACCAGCAGGACAGATTTTCAATTGACTGTTAATAGTAGTAAATATTAATAATAACAATAATAAGAATAATAATAATAGTAATAATAATAATAATAATAGTAATAATAATAATAGTAATAATAATAGTAGTAGTAATAATAATAATAATAATAACAACTACTCTCCGCTCCGCTGATATCCTCTCTAGCTGAGAATTTCTCCCTCCTCCAATCGTCCATATTACTCATTGTATGTATGTATTCGGCTAAGTTCGTACAAACGTCCAGCCCAGCGTTCAGCCGTTCAGCCGCATTCAGCGATGTTATTCGTGCGTGGTTGGTGTGTGGCAGCTGAGCATAGCTAAAGTACTCTTGTTTCTGATGAGTTCTCAAATTTCTACAGTGTTTTATTTGTTTCAGTTCGTATTGTTCGTTATTTTGTAGTTAGCAAGTAATACAGCACAGTGACGTGTCGTGAGTTATCAATGATTGAAACGCGTTGGTATTTTTATAATTCTTTTCCTTCGAAAATAAACATGTTAAATAATAATAATGATAATTAAATGAAATCCTCTGGACTTTCAAAACTTCTGTGCTGCATTACTTTTGTACGTATTTGTTTTCCTCGTGTGTATTGTTAGGTAGTGTCCATTGTTAAGTTGTTACTGTATTTTGCGATAAAGTTTTTTATAACACGATAAATTTTTATCACATTAACAAAAAAGAAATGTGTAACAGTGATTGGATCTTTGTTTAATTATTTTGCATAACAACACGTATCCAGAAAAATTATTTTACACTTATCTATTTTTTTTTGTGTTTCAAATTCGAACATATTCTCACTGAAAACTGTTTATCTGATATTTGACTCATAAATGTATTTGCAGGATTTGTTGCACAGAAATATACACAATAGTATCGACGTATCATTTTTAGATTGTTGCAAGAGTAGAATAATGAGTAATAGTTATGACGTAAAGCCCAGTGGCGATGCCACTGTGACAACAGTGCCACATCAACGCATGAATGAGACAGAAAATGGAAAAGCCACAGAAAACACATCTTTATCTCCAAACAACAATCAGACGTACTTCGCTGACGAGAGAGTGCAAATACCAGAAACAACAAATGTAAGTGTTGACGATTTTCTATCAAATGAATAAATAGTAGCATATGTTATTGCTTGAGAATATAATTTGAAAGAAAAATAATACACATAAAAATTTGTATATAACAATATATTACTTTATAACATGTTTTACATGCCTCTGTAATCAGTTTCAATGCAAATGTAATGTAAAATTCTTTTTTGCAGTCTAGATTTAGTTTTAGAAAATTATGGGCTTTTACGGGGCCTGGTTTTCTGATGTCCATAGCTTATTTGGATCCCGGCAACATAGAATCAGATCTGCAATCCGGAGTGATCGCGCAATACAAGGTATTTATATTTGTCTCCTGGATTCCAATCTGAATGTACACGTTGTGACGACGGAGTTCTGTTTATTTTACCGTATGCGTAACCTACTTAGTTTCTTTATTAACGTTTTTTGTTGATGTTATTGCTTTTCAGTTATTATGGGTACTATTAAGTGCTACTATCTTAGGTCTCGTTATGCAAAGACTTAGCGCGCGCCTCGGCGTGGTAACTGGTCTACATCTAGCAGAGATGTGTTATAGACAGTACAAAAAAATACCTAGGATTATATTGTGGATAATGATAGAAATAGCGATTATTGGCAGTGATATGCAAGAGGTAATAGGAACGGCTATTGCCCTTTATCTGCTATCTAATAAAATGTAAGTGGTCTCTTGATAAGATAGTGAAATATATACTATTTATCTAAGTAAACATCGACAATTAGATTAACATGTGTATGTCAAGATTGTGTAAAAAGATTTTTTGGAAGAAATCTGGAATCTAGAGCGTTTGAAATAGTCCGATATATTTGATATGTTATTATTTTTCTTAGTTTTTTTATTTGGATTTTTAATTTTTGTTGCTGTGGATTTAGATAATATGTGGATTTGGATAATATTATTGATAATATGTGTTAATACATAAAGACAATATGGATAAAGATTACATTTAAGTGAGATTATTTGCTAATACTTTCTTCTTTTTTACGTTTCAGAATTCCTATATGGTGTGGTGTACTTATCACGGTAGTTGATACATTTACATTTTTGTTCTTAGATAAATATGGTTTGAGAAAGTTGGAGTTGTTCTTTGGTTTTCTCATTACAATCATGGCTGTCACTTTCGGTTACGAAGTAACGACATCTTTTTAACATTCAAAATCCATATTGCTTTGTGAGTGAAACAACTAAAAAGTGCATAACTCTTTGATCTTTCAGTATATTGTTTCTGAACCTCCTCAACTAGAAGTTATGAAAGGTATGTTTATTCCGTGGTACAAAGGAATGAATTATGATAATAAGGTGCTGCTTCAGGCTGTAGGAATAGTCGGTGCAGTTATTATGCCGCACAATTTGTATCTTCACAGCGCTCTGGTCAAAGTAAGAATATTCAATGCGAAATAATAGTTACAAATAACTATATAGATATGATTAAGATTCTTCATTAATGTATGTCTTATTCTTCAGTCAAGAGACATTGATCGGAAGCAGCCTTCGAAGATCAGAGATGCCAATATGTATTACTTCACCGAGGCCTGCATCGCGTTGTTCGTTTCGTTTATAATCAATGTGTTTGTTGTAGCTGTATTTGCTCATGGGCTTTTTGATAAGACAAACAAGGACGTCGTAAGTTATAGCATAATCATCAAAAACAATTTTGAATAATATTTCGAATCGAGAGTTATATTAACTTTTATTTCATTCTTTTTGCAGTATGAAATTTGCAAAGCAAATAATTACACCCTCGGAATAAAGATTTTTGAAGTAAACCTTTTACGTTTAACTTTAAATTATTTGACCGTTTGCCAGTATTTTTTGTGAAAAAACATTCTTTTTTTCCGGATTTTAGAACAATAAAACGCTGGAAGCTGATTTATACAAAGGAGGAATCTTTCTGGGCTGTTCCTTCGGCGCAGCAGCGATGTATATTTGGGCCGTTGGTATTCTGGCTGCTGGTCAATCATCCACGATGACCGGCACATACGCCGGTCAATTTGCGATGGAGGGATTTCTGAATCTGCAATGGGCTCGCTGGAAACGTGTCCTTTTCACTCGTACGATTGCCATAGTTCCTACGTTTCTGGTGGCATTCTTTGCTGACATAGACAATTTGAGCGGCATGAACGACATTTTAAACGCTATAATGAGCATGCAATTGCCATTCGCCACTTTACCGACTATTGCCTTCACCAGTAGTGTTCAGATCATGGGCGAATTCCGAAACGGAATGTACGTAATCTTGTTGTTTTAGGATACTTGTTAATTTTTAACGTAATGTTTCTTCATATCGTCTTTTGCTCATTATGTTGTCTGTTGCAGAGTAAATAAGATCGTATCAACTGCATTGTCTATTTTAGTAATAACGATAAACATATACTTTGTGATACAAACTGTCCAGGAAGATCTGCCCCATAATTGGGCCATATTATTATGTATGTCTGTATATGCGATTATGTATCTTGTTTTCTGTGCTTACTTAGCTATTCACATGGCAGTGAGCATGGGTGCGACTTCTCTGGGCAATCATTGGGTAAGTGTGTGTGGTTTCTGCCTGTAATAGATTTACGTCTATTAAATTATATTTCTTTACATTAAACAAACATTTTTAATAATGTAATTTTTGTTATATAATTTCTACAATATATCCGTAGTTTTATAAATAACACATTACTAACATCACATAAGACACTAAGATCATGTAATCTTTTTCTTTCAGTTTGTTAACAAGTACATTGGTACGCCTGTAGTTCCTTCTCTCAGAATATCGAATTCTGCTGTTTATGCCAGGTAAGAAAAATTCTAGCACCATTTATTTTGTCATAATCTCGATTATCTACAAGTCATTTACTACTAATCTTCTTTCTCTGTCTCTGTCTGTCTGTCGTTCTGTTTCCCTCCCCCTCTCCTCTTCTCCTCTCTTCTTCTCTCCTTTGTCTACGCGCAATATTTTAACGTTAAATTGTGAAAAAACTGAAAATTAATACTTTTGCTATATGTCAATAATAGTATATTGAAATGTTCAGTGCACAATTTAAACAAATTTTAGAAAAAAAGTTATTTGATGGTGTATGTTTGATGCAATATCTATGCATGGCTTCTCAATACTAGATGTTTTAAACTTATAAATATATATTCAAATGCTAAAGAAAGTTAGGTGAATGCTTGATAAGATACTTAAGTATATAATTTCTTAAAATAATGGATTTCATAATATGGTAACAGTTGGAAATGTAAAATTTATGTAATGGTGTAACTTCGTGTATGAATTAAGGCTTTTGATATTTCATTACAATCATTGCGTAAGAAATCATACGCGGATATTAATAAAAAAGCCATTCACATAACTTATAAAGCTTATTTTATATTACTGTATTAAAAAAATAAATTAAAATTACTCGTCAATAATAACACAAAATAATAAATTTTTATCAATAATAATTAAGTTTGATTGCATTTATTAACAATAAGTTTATTTGCACTTATGTTTGCCAAGTTAGCATGTGTAAAATTTATTTGCAATAAAATATATTGCTTTCTAGTATGCTAAAAGAATAAATTTATAAATAATTCTTATTATTTTACTTTCAAAAGTGTATATTTGTTATGGTTTTCTAGTATAATATTTCTTCTAAATATACATAATGCATGTACTTTAACATATTTCTCTATTATTTTTAAAAACTTACTTAAAATTTAAATACTCACTGTATAAATTAAAAATAATAACCCCAAAAGAGATGAAATTTCGCCCGTTTTAAGGTCTTCGAATTTTGACCAAATAGTGTGCTATATGACCGCTTATGATGATCATGATTTTCTGTGATCAAATATTGATCACAGAAAAATTTCACATTGAGTCTAGTTTTCGTTTTGGAGATAGGTGAGGTTGGTCAAAGTTACTAACAAGTTGGGTGAGAAAAAAGTATCGGTATCGTGACATACGTCACAAATATCCGAGTATTCTAGCCCCGGATGTGTAATCAGTGACTTCAAAAACTTCTTAAATTCAAAACTAGTAATAAATTTAAAGAATGGTAAGAGCCAGTCGCTGGATGTTTTGCGGATAAATATATTTTAAATCTATTTATATTTTTAAGAGTAAATTCTTACACATTATTTTGAATTGAAAATTTAAATTTTTAAAATCATAAAGTATGCTTGATTTGCATCTCTCATATATGAGAATATTCCATTTCCCCTTCCCAATTAATTTAGAAATTATATTGCGAAAAAAAAACACCTCGGCCAGGAGTCGAACCTGAAATCTTCAGCTTTCCAACACCGGCTTTGCATGAGATGCAAATCAAGCATTCTATATGGTTTTAAGAATTGAAAATTTCAATTCAAAATAATGTGTAAGAATTTACATTCTTAAGAATATAAATATATTTAAAATATATTTATCCGTAAAACATCTAGCAACTGGCTCTTACCATCCTTGAAATTTATTACTAGTTTTAACTGCATGAGCCTCAAATATCTTAATTCGTTTCTTAAATTTATTTTATCTGTTCAGTCACGCAGACTGTATATGAATTCTAGCTGAAACGTGAAAATCTTTTCTATCACATTTCAGAAAGTGTCACTCTTTAAAGTGCACCTTTACCGACATAAAAAAATATATGTCGATTATTTGTCATAGTTTTACAAGTGTGCAAAGTTGTTCTCTGATCAAAATCGGTGAGTTCCGATAGACAGTTCCGTAGATTTACTTGTGACATGTCATGATACTCTTTTCTCACCCAACTTAGTAACTTTGACCTCTGAAACCTCGCTTATCTCTGAAACAAAAAGTAGGCTCAATGTGAAATTGTTGTTCTGATCAATGTTTCATCATAAGCTATCATTTAGCACACTATTTGGTTCAAAACTCGAAGAAAACGGGCGATTTTAAAACGTTACTCTTTCTTCAATTTATATAACATTTTATATTTATATAACATTTCTAAACATAATATGTTTATGTAACTGTAAAACTATAAAAGTAAAAAATGTGACTTTGACATACGTCAGAATAAATTTTCTTCATTCATAGTTTCCACAATACATCAGAAACTTCGTTAAACGCTTAGCTGGAGTTATGCAATTGAATGTGCAATTTTTGTGTTCTACAAATATGTGAAAACAATATTACTTGGAAATATTTATAACACTTCGTGACGTCAACATGGTATTTCCATGGTATGTGTAATCAGCTATTATTGATCGCGAAAAAAGAAATATATTTTTCTAAGAAATAAACACATAGAATGCTGCTTTGTCGTTATAATATGCTTTCTCATTATTAGTGGTAGAATGATAGTACTACCACACAGCGCAAAATACTGTCGCTGTTCCACAATTGTTGCCAATGTTGTTTGATTTTGTTGTTCTTTGTTTCTCTATCCTTCGAATACGAGTTTGTTTATGTAGGACAAGTAATTAATAAAAACTATTCTCGTTGCATGTAACCTTTCTAATTAATGAAAGTATGAGTATGAAAGTTGACTTTTCTACTAAGGGATCATAAAGAATAGAGGTAAGAATGTCTTATTCAAAATATTTATACTACTCTGTCTTGATTAACACAGAGTAGTGTAAATATTTTATATTAGTGTTTTGGAGTTAGATCTATTTCAGGAACAAAACACATCACAATAGTATCTTAAGTAGTGTTAAATATATGTTATAGAACAAATCCGGCGTTTTCTATTCAAGAGAGTATGGGTGGCAGTTTTACATCTTTACCAGAATACTAATCTATTATTGACAAGGATACATAGACAATAATATTTTAAACATTGAACAGAAACAAATATCTTTAATCAGAGATTTACACTAGAGGTAAATTTAAGCAGGTTTTTAATGATATAATTTGTTGTTGAATTAAGTAATTAAATAAGTAAGAAGACACAGTTATATACATATACACACATATATGTGTGCATTAAATTTTACATAAATGAAAATCAAAGAAACATATACACACAATATACATATTGTATCTATTGTACTAGACACACACACACACACACACACACACACACACACACACACACACACACACACACACAATACATATATTTATATATTAATATATTTATACTAATATATTTAAAGAAATTCATTGAAGATAATTTATATTTCTCCAACGTATTACGTTTTATTTTATCTAAGAAAAAATATATCAATATCTATATACTAACATGTTACGCGATAAAATGCTTCGTCCCTGATTATATACGTCACAGTGTATATTTTGAGGTATCACAGACATATTTCTGTAATGTAAATTTTAAGTATGAGAAAAGATATACAATCAATAAATGTATATCTTTTTTATATTGATTGTATATCTTTTCTCATACTTGAAAGTAACGTTATATATTGTTTTTAAAAAATACATTTATAAAATAACTAATATGTTTGTAAAATATTCTTGTATACAAAAACAGTGAAATTCTTGAATAGTGACTACGTTTACACGTACTGGTAAAACCGTCTTAATAAAAACCGTTTTAATAAAAATATCCGTTTACAGGACATCTAAGTCCGGTTTTTACTAAAACGGTTTTAATAACATCAGTACAAGGGACGTTTACAGGACATCT
>QVNV01006633.1:0-19240 GCA_014825455.1 Pseudomyrmex pallidus | reverse complement strand
TGCGAGGAAATACAAATCTTCTTTCATCTCCTGTTTACTTAGGACTAATTGCCAGCATTTTGCTTCCTGTTCGACGTGATACGCGTCGGCTAAAGTCTTTTCCGTGTGGAACTTTCTTGTTTAATCTCACTGAAAATCCGACTTTTTGCTCTAATTTTGGAACGAAACATTTGAAAGATACATTAAGAAGCTTACACGTAATTAGGACTTACTGACGTGGACTAAAATGTAAAGAGCGGGGATAAGTGTGTTTTTAGAATTTAATGCCTTTTCACGACAAAATATTTTAGTGCGTATCTCAAATGCTTACATACTACATGCAATTTGCTACTCTACTACATAGCATTCATTCCTCATGGGAGAAGGTCAGTTGGAGGAAATAACTCGGAGACACACGTAATGAGAGGGAACCTCCGTTCTCACGGAACGAATTGATTGCTCGTCACCGTACAATCGCGTAAACGTGTACGGGGCGTGTTTTCAGCAACCGCGGAAGCTCCGCAAAGTATATCGCGTCGTCACTAGGCAGCGATGGTGTGTAGACACGGGCGCGTTTTACCCGGGAACAAGCCGAAGGGAGAGACGCTGCGCCGAGAGGTGTGTCGTCGGCGCGTTACCATGTTTGGCGACCCCGCTCCCATAAAACTTGCCGCAACACGCTGTACCGCGCGGTGTATATTTCAAGCTTCTACTCGCCGTGGGTAAGATAAATCGCGTCCGAGTTAACGCGAACGAAGCATTGGCCGAGCCGAGAGCAACGCCACACCCCGCCAAGAGAGCGCCAGAGGGATCTATTATTCGTTGTAGATGCGGCGGGACTCTAAAATAAACGCAAGCTATATTTTAGTTTCTAACAAAATTGCGAAAATTGTAACGTATCTCTTACCTTTACTTTTTGAAAAATTTGTGAAAATAGAATTTCTGTTTTTTTGTTTTTTTGTTTTAAACAAAAACAACAGAACAAACTCTGCCGTCTGATAAAATATAAATTATATTAGTTAAAATAATATATGTAACACTTTTTTTAGACTCAATTGTTAAATATAAACTTCACGCACACAAGAGAGAAGTTGTGCGTTCAGTTGTGCAAACGACGTTAATCGATAATAAAAGAGGCTGCGAGACACAGCTGAGCCGATTTTTTAGTAGCTCGATCAGCGAATAATTTAAAGTCCATTGACATCTCGTCGTCTGTCGAAGCGCAATTGGTTCGTACTTCTCTACAACTTATGTCACGGATAATATTGCGCGATTGCGATCGTGAATCAATTACATGCCGTCGTCAGGCGTGTTGGATATAAACGCACAGTGAGTATTCAGCGAAGTTTAATCAGCTGTATACGTGGCGGCGAAGATTGATTATCTGTCGGCTTATCCGCGGGTGGAACCGGCCGGAAAGATACCGGAGAAAGAGGCTTACGAGAGAGATTTAAGAGTGGACATCTTGTCGGAGATAACGTAAAATAAGGAAAAGAAATGCAAGAAAAGTTAGACAATCGCAAAGATTTACGGCGCTATACGGCGCAGATTGCGCCGCGCGCGTTTCTACCTTGACGCGCGTATCTGTCTGCAAGATTTTATTCGACGCTCGGCGATAGTTGCATATCGAATCGGAAAAAATAAATCGAACTGCCGAACGAGAGTGAATAAATTTATTAATGGAGATAATTTTATTATTGCGGGGATTTATTCGTCGATACGTTTTCTTCTTTTTTTTCCATAAAATACAGTACTAGCAAAAATAGTGGAAATTTCAGTAAAAAACGATAATTAAAACAAAAGTTTTTTCTGCTCGAGATAAACTGGATGATCGTCAAACGCTAAGTAAAATCCACATTTGTTGGTCCCCGTTGTCGCGCGCGCACTTTTAACCTTTCCTCTCATTCTCCTCATGTTATTTCGGACACGGTTGCGAATTTGGCGTTCTGCTTGACAGGACTGCTTTATAACCGTGGCCGGTTTATAGTCGACCCTTTGTTCGACGGTTGACGCGCTGGCGGTGGTCGCAATGCGCCAATATGTGCAGATTCATCGAGCGATTCATTACTTTGCTTTATTTGCTTTCGCCGCGACCTTTAATTAATCTCGATATACTTCGAGTAAAATATACGTTCTTTTTTCTCTGCGAGAAAGACGCGGATATTGATAAAAACAGTTGTGCTTATTGTTGAGTAATATAAATATTTTTCAACTGTTACATGTCTGCGTACACGCGCGATAATCCCCTGTATATGTTTGCAGGCTTTTATCGTAGAATAGTTAAATTAATCTGCGATTACATCGGTGTGTATACACACGGAAAATGATTACGATAAAAGCCACGGCGTCCACGAGTCTCGGGTTTCTCTCGGCCGCACGGCGCGAGAAAAGACAGCAGGATAATTTTCACCCTTATCTCGACGCTCATTCAATTACATAATAAGCATGCGTGCACGGCCCTTTGATACCGTGTCGACTGTCGTCGTCTTGTTTCCGTCCTCTCTCTCTCTTTTTCTCTCAAAGTTCGTCTCGATCGTGCCCAAGTATCGGTCACGGCGAATCAGTCACGCTCGCGTCCGTATTCACGCGTAACTACGAAACCGCTTGAAATCTCGTCCTCTTAGAGTCTATTTTCCTCGGGATATTAAATGTAACGACCGCGGCCGTGGGGTGTACGGTACAAACGATGTTAATAATTTTCAGCATTTAAATAGTTCTTAAAAAAAAATCAACGCTCGCAACGAATTTTCGTGGATTCTCGTTGTATTAATTTTTCATTCACTTTCGTAAAACGCGCCGCACGATTCTTGCTGTTATCTCTTTTATCCAGTAGATTCTTGATTCCGCAACGGTACAACTTGTTACGTTGCGGGATCGAAAAAAACGAAGACCCCGGAATCGCGGCCATATTGAACGACGTTTATATTAGGTATATTTGCTTAACAATGTACGTGCCCGCAGTCGCAGGACTTAATTTCCATCTTGGTAACGTTCCGCTACATGGATATCTTTCCGGTCACGTATTGACGGGGGATACTTTTCATCCGCCGCATCCCCGTCCGACACTTCCGCTCGTCGAGGAAGCTACCGGTCCATAACAATTACTCTCCAGCCATTGTTCTACTGGTCGCGCGCGTAGTATTTTCTCCGCACGCGTCTTGAAAATAACGGCCCTCGACCCCTCGAAGCGAGTCAAATGAACCGTCGTTCGCGAACGCGTCTCTCCTCTCTTCTTCCCGACAATTTATGTATGTCGCGCTAGACGCCGCAGCTATTTATCACCCGCAAGTAACAATCTTAGATCTCTCGTGTGTGACAGATTAGCGTTGCCAAGAAACAGCGTGAGCGTTTGAAATCACGCCCCATCCGCGAAATAAATTCTCGATTCGCGTATAATTGACATCGACGCGCGTCTTGATATAATTGCGTGTTGTGTTGCGAGAAGCTGATCTCTCTCGCAGAGCGAAAACGAGCCCATCGTCCGAACGGTAAATGTCGCGCACGTATATTTTTAAAACGCTACGATCTCGTCTGGGAATCTTAGCCCGCTGCAGACTTACAAGTTCTTGTTTTACAAATTATTTTTATTGCGTGTTGTATACTTTTCTCTCTTTTAAAAATCAGCGAGAAGCAGTTTTTGATTCAATTTAAGAATTTTCTCTCCGATTTTGTTATAGGATCACATTTTATCTATTGAAAAGTGGCGAACGTATGTATTCACGCGCGAAAAACAAAGGAGATCTTGCGTAACATCAAATGCGTCACAAGCAATGATTTGCGTGGAGCATCGTGTAATATCCATCCCGCTCCGTGGTTGGAGAACGCGTGGGCGAGCGTTCGCGTGTGTCTCGCGTGTAAACCAGCCCCTCCAAGTCGCTGATCTCTTCTCGGATCCTCCCGTATACACATTTTCCCCGTCTCTCGAGATCCTCGACCTTCTTCTTCTTTTTCTTCTTCTTCTTCTTCTTCTTCTTCTTCTTCCCTCTCGTATGCGCCGTTGATATTTTTCGCCGATGAAGAGGCCTCCGCTTCTGAGAGGAGCAGCCGGCAGCCCATCGGGCGCGCGATATGTGTTCGCGTGCGACTTTCCTCGCGAGGTTCCTTCGCCATTGTGAAAACCTGCTTGTTCGTATAGCCGCGGACAGTGCCACCCACCGCCTCGAGAGCTCCTCACTTTATCCTCTTCCCTCTTTGTTCGTCACTCATTCGTTGTTGCGAAAGGCAACCTCTCTCGTGTGTACGTGCATTACGATAAAAGCCGATTTCGTGCCGATGCCCACATC
Organism: Pseudomyrmex pallidus; assembly: GCA_014825455.1. Classification (NCBI taxonomy): domain Eukaryota; kingdom Metazoa; phylum Arthropoda; class Insecta; order Hymenoptera; family Formicidae; genus Pseudomyrmex; species Pseudomyrmex pallidus. Next base: position 14,978 of record QVNV01006633.1, on the reverse strand, counting down.
GCCGTAGACGCGCGCGCGACACCGGACACCCACATAATCGCCGCGTGATCGACCGTCGCCGCCACTTACCGCGTCTTATGTTACAACGGTGGATTTGTGTGAACCCGCGCGCTCGACCGACGAAGGCGACGGTACATGCAACTTCTGAGAAACCATCTTACGGACACATCAACGACAGGTTTTTTTTACGTTGATTATTTTTAATGAGGTACAGAAATTATAAAAAAAACTTGTCTTAAAAAAATGTGATCTAATTAAAACGGTTGATGAACTTCTGTTGGGTGAAATTAAACTCTTAATTAAGTATCATTTAATTAAAATTAAGACCTATAATTCCGCATAATGCGCCGGGTTACTTGTGAAAACGACGCGGGGCGGCAATTTGTAATCTCCCTCTGAAGCAAGTAAGTGTGACGCGCGAGAAGTGGTGTTGGTGACGTTAATGTGCGTCGGGGACCGCCAAATTGTCTGCCGCGAGAATTACGGCGCGACGAACTTTTCTAACGACGAGAATCCTATATCGAGGTTGAGCGGTGTAATTATTATTACGTCGCCGGCCTGTCACGCGGAATAATTCGTTCGCGAGCAGCGAACTGTTGAGAGACTCGAGATCTCGAGAGAGAGAGAGAAAAAGAAAGAAGGCACCCGGCCGTCGTCGATTTGCGGCGCGCAAAAAAAGCGCATCCGGTTAACGCGCACGTACGTATAACGTCATTAATGCAATCGCACTTAGCGCTCTGCGAAATCGGCTGTCAGCTCCTCTTGTGACCGATTGCGAGTTTTCGTTCCTGTCGACACATTCGGTTCTCAATGTATATATATAGAGAGAGTGTGTGTGTCTTCGTCCCCTTTTAACGCATTTTACATCGGACATTATTACTGTGTACACATTGACGACTAATTTTTTTTTTTCAACGTTGAGAAACTCTCTCGGCGCGTTAAATTCCTTCTGATGAGTTTTTCCGCTTTGTCAAGCAATCTGATTGCCTTTTATCGGCTGTAATTGGCGTGCTATATAATTGTTTGATTTCCCCGTCATTGACAAGACGTCGCTTGAAGAAACTGTCGGGGCAAATTAGAGATAGAACAGCTGTGCTGCTTGTTTTACGATCTAACATACTTGCACGTAACCTGAGACTTTTTGCGCGAGCTAATTTCCGCGATCGTATCAAAGATAAGGTTCTAATTTGTCAAGTCGCTAATATCCGTTCTCGGCAACTCGGCCGATCAATTTTCCCGGATTATCACGTATTAAAGATATACGCAAACACGTTTTACTTCCACTAGGAACTTTGTTCGTTTTGTATGCTTACAAGAGAAATCTTGTATTTTCAAATATTTTTAACTGTAATTCTATCAGAAAAAGAATATTCCGCAATGTACAAAACGTAATGCAAAACTTTAACGCGACGTGTTTGTTCGAGATCTCATGAAGTTAATCCGATTGCAAGATCCCTTTTTATTGAACGCAAACGATGCAGTTTCTTTCTCGATAAGAATAGTTGCGAAGAAGTGCGTGTCGCAGGGCGAGATATTAATATTCGAAGAGTCTCTCCCTTTAAATGTTTCGGGACCACTGTAGCGCTCGTGTATTATTGCACGATTCTTTTAAAAGGTTCGCCTTACAGAGACCACCGCGATGTCGTCCGGAATATCGTGTACACATAGGAAGGAAGTGTGTGTAAAAAAGAACACGGAATTCCGTAGAAGGATCCTTTGTATTAGGGAAGAGCGAGTCTCGATTTAAGTCCTTTCTGGTGTCTGTCGGACATTTGTCGAATTTTATTCGCGATTGTTCGAAGACCTCACAGAAGAGAAAGCAAATATTTCAAATTAAATCTATCTATTTTAAAATACTTCAACCTTGACCAAAGATTTATTTTGTACTTTTTTCTCTCTTTATTCTATTGTAACTCTTTTCAATATACATACGCAATCATTTTATATCAAATGTAAATTTGATACACAAGATGAAAAATCCTTTTCATGTTTCTTCACGTTTATAAATATTGAAATTATCATAATGACTTCGATAGTGTTGGTCTTTCATTGTCACTGTCACACACACAAATGTGCGAGATATAAAGAGCTATCTGCGTATGTATTCATTATTGTTGAATATTCTACGTGTTCCGAGAAATCTTCAACGGTATATACTAGTGGGCTTTCGTTTAGCGAATTATCGAGTATCGATTTGGAACTTGTCGATGAATCCCGTTGATACGTCTGTGTAAATAAACGTGGAAGAAGGTATTGAAAGGTCTTCCTTCCTTCGCGCGCGCGCGTCACACTCGGGAATAGGTAGGTGGACACGCACATATAACGTTCGCTCTAACCACGTGGGTCCGCCTATATTTCTCTCGTGTCCTCTTTTATGCCGCTATCTATTCATAGACGAGAAAGCAAGCCGTCACGATGACGGACGTCGAAAGACAAAGGGGATGCGGAAAGAGGAACGCCAGTGTCGTGTTGTTGCATTTTTCACGATTCGCGTCGTTCCTCTGTCTCTTATATAAAATGACATTTCAAACTTATCGAAAAGGATTGCGGAATTCGATTCTCCGAGACTTGTGCACATTTGAATATTCTCTTTCGTAAATTTGAGATCGACTTTTCTATGAGAAATTGCAAAGAGAAAGGGAGAAGATCTTGCTTTTATAAAAACATTTAAATTTAATATGAATAAAGGACAATTTACGTATACAGGAAGAATTATACATATGATATGTATGTTGATTTTTGAATGTGTTATTTATACTATTGATTTGCACAAAATATCAAGCGGATATAAATTACATTCGAGTGTGCAATTTTTGTATCAGATTCAAATCAATTTCTCAACAATCACGTTATTATTTTTCTTTTTTCTTTTTATGTTAAAATTAAAAAAAAAAAAAAAAAAAAAGAGAGACCGAAAGAATTGCTCACTTATCTTTCCAGATTTTTTCGCACACACACTCTCAGATGGGTACATATAATATATACATATATTTTTATCGTGGCGCCAAGCGGCGACGCATGTCACGGAGAAAACCGGCGAAGATAAATCGATCATTTGCGACACTATCGCGATCGGTTTTGCAACGTCAGTATACGATCGGAGTAGTCTCGATCCTGGCGTAAAGGAGCAGCTGCCGGTTTATGCCATCGAGTCGTAGGCGCGAGGTCGTCGACCTTGCCTGTCTCTTTGCCGTTCGATGTCGCCCGATGGCGTGTGTGCTGCCGCGTCTGTTTCTCGTGGTCCACGATAGAAACACGGACAACTCCTGTGTGTTTATGTCTGTCGTATTGTACATCTGGAATACACGCGACCAACTGTATCTTCTCGTAACCTGTAGAGATCTCGCGCGGGGCAAAGTGAGAGAGCGCGTTTATTTGCACAAATGTGAGAGAGCTTGCTCGAAAAATATAGGTGCAAACAGCCGTGACGAATTATTTTGACACAATCGGGATGGCACAACGTTGTGTCAATCCTAAGTTCGCTAACGGTACGCGAGTCTACGGATTAAAAACGATATACGCGCACGGTCTCTCTTTGTAAAGATTACATATAATACACACATTGACACAATAATCCTACAACTCTTACAAGTTGTTATAAATGAATATCATTATGCTATTTTACGTAATCACAAATTACATATAAGTAATTATCATATAAATAATTGTCATTTATATTCTTCCTGAACGTATACAGTGTAGTAAACACTGTGTGTGAAATTGTCAAAATGTGTATTAAAGAAACGCGTGTAATGTATGAAATTCGTTTTATTACATAACGCTGTATTATGTATTTCAATAAAAAGCTTGATCAAACGCTGTTAGAGGTGTGAATGAGATTAAAAAAAAAACACGGTAGCAAGCGCGGTTTTAAATTGAAACGTAAATATCGTAAATACGATAAATGACATCGTCACACACGGATGTGAGAGAGAAAAAGCAACGATGTTCGGCTTCGTTTGCACACACTCTAAACTCCGGTCGGACAGTTTACACCGATCGTCTATTGTGCCTTGTGTGCGCGTGCAACCGGCTTTCGGATAGCGTTGTTGTCGCGCGTTGTGTGGTCCTCACCGGAGAACACCTAAGGCGAATCTTCTTCTCTCGGTCGGGAAGAAAAAAATTTTACGGTTTTCGCCGCGATCTTCTCGCGGAGAGTAACGCGTGCTTCATTGTCGCTCCAGCTAAGAAAATTAAGCCGCGCACAAGCGTGCGCATTTTCTCTCATACGCGGCGCACGTACGCATAAATAAGATTACCGAATAGACAGACGGGTGCAGTCGAGCGGGACGCGCGAATCCGAATACAAAGTAGTAATAGATCTCGGGGTGAGGGAGAGGAGAGATCGACGTTGTGGGACGCCGGCGAGAGTACAAAAGATTAATGTCGTAGTCACGAATGTCCGCGTTGCCGGACTATCGTCCGGCGACAAGTAAAGTAACGTAAGCGCGCGCGCGTGTATTCTCTTTTAAGATACAGGCGAGTGGAAAACGCGGATGGAGATAGATACTTACGGTGTATAGGTAATATACTCCGCGGCTACTCTCGCGCGCATACCGCGCGAGAGATCCGCGCGCGCGATAAAGCCGGATGCAGGCGAAATAACGGACGTGGCCGGCGATGTCGTAAGATTACGGCGAATATACATCACAGGGAAGACGAAGAGGGAGTTCGTATAAACATCGACGTATAACACGGTGAGATGCACCGTAAACAAACGATAAAGAAATGATTGTGCATAGGATGCAATAGCGGTGATAGCGAAAACGCGATTAGATTGCGGGAACAGAGAATGCACAGTGATTGCATCCGATCTAATTGATGCGCTTCTCTCGAGTTTGCGCGCAATCAAGTTTTCCGGGAAAACACGATGTAACGTTTTGCGCGTTGCGCGTTTACGAACAGGCAAGTCTAAGAGATTTGAAGCCATTCGACGTCAAAATGGCTCTCGTTGAATTATTCAATAGCAACATTCAGTCGCGAGAAAGCATTTAATTTAAATTAAAAATAGTACGATTTTTTTCTCTGCTCTAAGTATTTCCAATAAATATAAAATAAACGTTTTTCATTATCTCTGCGGAAAATTACGGCGGTGAAGTACAACTCCCGTTGTTCCCGTTATTATAAGTGGTAGTATTTAAAAAAATAAAATAAAGTATCTAATTTTCTGTAACTGTTAGGGCACGCAATCGAGCGACCATATAATGATGTTAAGAAGATGTTAATGCGTAAGGTCAATCCGTCGAGAATCATCGGAGGCCTCGATGTGACATTTATGAATATCGATGCGTGACGTACGGCGGGATTTCGTCACAGAGTGTATTCCCTCCTCTCTGTGCATCTTTCACAAGCGGATCTCACGACGGTACCAGGACGAATTAATCATCTACGAGAGACTGCGCGGCTTATGGTATATACGCGCGCATCTGCATTCCTCGGGAGCCTCGCGTGCATTAAGGTCGTTCCGATCGCTGCCGGGGTGTGAATGCGCACATATATAACGTATATATAAACCCGCCTTCTCTCTCTCTCTCTCTCTCTCTCTCTCTCTCTCTCTCTTTACGCTTTTTTTTTTCATCGCCGCCAGGTCTGGAACGAATTGGAACGCGATAATCGCGCGGTCAGACCGTTGTAACAGTGTAAAAGGAGAGATCGGCCGAATTATCGGATAATCCGGGACCGTTTTTACGCCGGTCATCCATCGCGGTGGAATCGGACGGATAGAGAATCGTCTTGAAAAAAAAATTCAGACGGTGCTTACACGTATAATTATTGCGCACACGTAATATTTTTCTCTTTAACGAAATACACTCTTGTTGCGAACTGACGGTTGTAGTTCATTTTTTTTATAGATTTTGATTACTGCGTGCGCGCCCAGATTTTGCCACGCGTTTTTTTTCACACAAAGGTATAGAAAAAACCTGAAAGCCTTCGTACACAATACATCGCATGCGCATTTAATCGCCGGATCAATCACCGATTTCTTACGACTCGGCAGCGCGAGTACAACAAAGAAGCGGACGATAATTGATGGAGCGAAAAGTGTCGTGGTCGATTTGCGAGCGCGTTCCGAGTCGTATAATTAATTACCGGTCATCGAGATGGATAACAGAAAAGGATAACAGAGATGGATAACGGAGAAGAGAAGCGAGGCGAGTTCTTCTCGGTTATCTCATTCGGCGTCTGTTGGTCGCGAATTTTTGACCGATCCCAAGGCGATCCGGTAATCGTTCGACGTAATGACACGTCGTAAGAAGCTGGCGACCGGCGTACACGACTCCGGTCCCGGTCTTTAAATAGTCACGCGATAATTGGATGTGTGTTGGGTTGCTCGCGCGCATCGTTCCGTTACAAGTATAATACGTCACGCTTTTGTGTCGATTAACCTGAGAAAATTCTTTTCTCTCGGATGAGACTGTCTGAAAGAGACAATTTTTAACCGCGATGGATGGACCACTGGAGGAGAAAGAAACACATTGTTTCTAGAACAGCTTATTCTTGCTGTTAAAACGGAACTAGCAGGCAATAATTGTATATGAAAGTAGAGAAAAGATGTCATTTGATGTCAAGAATTTACCGTCAAACATGGAACCGCGTTGCCGATTAGAATTTTCTACATTTTTGCGGTTTCGTGTAATATAGTTCTCCGGTTAGCTCGGTTCGTGCAGTTAACTCGGACTTTTTATTAACTCATTGAAAAGAAACGGCCCGTTGAGGTCTCAGCATGCGGCAAACTCGATTCTCTCTAAACGATCCGCGAACTTAATCTTCGCGCGCGCGCATTTCCCATTAACGGAAAAACAGGACGGTGAAAATTATCTCGAAACTCTTTTCGAGAGTGAAACTAAATAAGCCGTCGGTCGGTTTAATTGACGGACATTACGTGACGCCGCTGTACGGTACGACCTCAGCATTGCGCTGAGTCGTCGCGAGGAAATCGTTGTCAAGCGGAATATCGACGTCGTGAATCGCACGAAACGATCGATCGATCTTAATCGCGCCATCGATAAATCGTGCGGTTTATCTATGTGCAATTAATCGCAACACGTATAGAATACACCGTATGTGTTTTACCTGCACGATGGAAAATGTTCAAGGCCGTTCACGCGTGCGCTCACGTTGTCGGTCGAATGCGGTATAACGGCGCAAGCATGCAAATGTCAAGGAAATGGACGAAGACGAAGCGTTTGGCACACACACATATACATGTACACCCACGAACTTTCTCTCTTTCGCTTCGCTTGTATTGACAGTCGATTCTCTCCTCTCTCTCTCTCTCTCTCTTCCGTCTCGCTGTCCGTTTCGCTCTTTTCTTCAATGTCCCGCCATTAGTCAGGCTTTTTCATCGACCCTCCGGTTCAAGTGCATGTTACCCGAGATACCGTCGGGCTTCGCGTCCCAATTAGAAGCCCTCGATAATCGGTTCCGCTGTACCTCACGATCCCACCTATATACATAGTTGATACTCGCACACACGAAGAGACGCGTAAAAATAAAACTTTGCCATCTTCTTTTACAGAATCGGAGATCGCGCACCACGACCATGATGAAGCGATGGGTCGTGTACACGGTGACGCTGCAAATCGTTGCTGCCATTGCTCGGGCTTCCGAGGATTTTCGGCACATCTCGTACGAGGGTAAGAACTTATTGAGAAGCAATAACCTTTTCGAAAGAGAAATATTTCCTGAAGATGTGACGTTCTCCAAGAGACGAACGTTGTCGAAGGAAAATCCGATTTATTATTCTGTATTCGTTATCTGCAAATTACATTACAAATTGTTTGTAATTACATTTCTGGACTTTCTCACGAAGACGCGAACCGGTTGATTAAACTCTCTCGCGTATAAATACATGTAGGAAAATCCGATAATTGATCAACCCGAGCGCGATTGATGGCGAGAACTTATCGCGATCTCGCGATTATGTGCAATAATTCAAAAAAATCGCTCGATTGAATCTCGGAACGGCGATAACGTCGGTAATCTCGCGAGTCCCGTTAATTGCTTTATCGCGCCTTTACTTGAGGGAGTAGCCGGTGAGCCGATTACGCTCACTTCCGATAATTCTTATCGATGTAAAAGACCGTCCGCGCGATTCCATTCGAATGTGTCTCTTATGAGCTGTGCGCAAACCCTCGCAAACAGGACCGGCAAGTTTTCTACATACTCCGCGCGATTATCTCGCGCAAAACGGGAGTTCACTCCCACGGAACGGCGCGACAGAAATACACTTCATTCATCACCGGTGCAGTATTATTGCGCCAGGTGCGTTATCGGCGCCGTTAAAAACGGCGCGCGCCATTCTCGGTCGGCGATGGATTTTATGCGAAAGTCGTTCGTGCGATCTCCCACGTAGCTCGGAATCGACGACAGACTTTGCGCGAAAGATACCGATCTCTCTCCGGTTGACGATATTACTCGGAATAGTGTGTGTATCGATTCATTATCGCTTTGATAATAAACGCTCTTTGATAAGTTTGATAAATGTATCGCTTCTTCTGTGTTTCGTTTAGTTTTTCTTAATAATACAGTAGATTATTAATCATCGTTTGTTGTAAGTACAAAACTTTTTTTCTAAATTATACAGTAGATTATTAATCACCGATTGTGTTTGTTGTGAATACAAAACTTTTCTCATTAAATTACCGTTGCGATCGGATTTCACGTGGAAGCGAAGTTGTGCGCGTTTGAAGTTTTTTCCGCGCTCACAATTTTTCCACAGTCTAATTCAGCGAGTGTAGGGGAACAATTTCCGGCGATAAATAACTTCAAGTAATTACCCTGTCCACTTAAGCTCTGAGATATTGAATTCGCTAAGAAATGATTGTACATTATAACGGGAAAGTGTGAAAGATGGGTGTTCTCTGTATTATCGATAATGACAGATCGACAGAACCGAGAAGCGATCGCGAAATCTTCAGGCAAAATCGCGCTTAATCATCAAGAAGTAGGTGAATATATTCTCTCCGCAAGAAAGAGAGAGAGAGAGAGAAAGCTATATCGCCCTCTGGTCGCCACGATTTCTGTCCCGGAAGACGAGCATAAATCCGCCGAGTCCGGCGCTCTCGAGACCGGAGACGTTTATGCAAATTTAATTTCGCCCATAACCGCTTTTCTACGACGTCGACGTGTGTCGGAGATAGGCATGGCTAATCGATAAAGAAAGCACATATCTACGGCGTGTGTGTCGCGCGAATTATACGCGCATATATATATATGCATCTCAACCGCGTGGTGTTCGATCGAAACCGGCGAGTCCGGCCCATTAACAACTGTACAAAAATGTCGGACATTCAGGGCACTTATCACAAGCAATGACCCACAATGCGCAGTTACACGTAGGCGAGAGAGCTCGACGCGCGGAGCTCGATTATCGCGCGCGGAGAGAAAACGCAGATCGTGTCGGAGATGTGGGACGGACGGTTGCCGGTCGTCTATATAGAGACCAGACGCCACGCCCGTCAAACGGAAACCGACATGGAAAATCTCTCGTGACCCGAGCATCCGGATTGAAATTCTTAATGAGCTCAATGAATCGTTACTCTGTGGCGTGCGCGCGGTAGCTCCTCTTCTTTCCTTCCTGTGATTCTTCAACGTTTCCCTTTTCCTGCCTTTAATAAAACATGCACGGAAACGAAGGACGATGATCGCAGCCGCGCACAACCCGTGATTTTATTTGCACGTAAAGTACAGTGTCCCGCGAGTCGATTTATCAGTTTTAAGCGCTCGCGGTCGCTCTTTCTCTCTCTCTCCTCCTCAAATCGTGCGGTCTGTATTAAGCCGGATCACGATTTCGTTACGGATTCCCGCGTCTCTCGTGGCCGCTGTCACGTTTCGTGCCGCGCGTGAATCGAACGCGGAATGCGGAAAATGACTCTTCACGATTAAAACTCGGAGCGCTGTATTTTTCTCGGCCGTGACTTTTTTTTCATTCGAGAATAATAGTCGTAGCAGCTGGATAATAATCATCTGTCGTGCATAAATATAGACTCTGTAAATTATTAAAAATTGGACAAAAGAGAGATGTAATATCGCAACTCTTTTACTACTGATTAAGAGATAATCTGTAAAAGAAAGATAGTAGCACAAAATCAACATTATTGAGTTCTCTCTTTTTCCGAAAAAAAAAAGGAAATAAGATTATTTATCGTCATGTTCAATTCCCGACGCGTAAGCGCATGTGGCATTGGCGATAGCTCCGGTATGTCATTACGATAATTCGTGATTCCGCGGCAAATTATTCCGCTTGTTAGAGGAAGGCAACAGTCAACCGACAAAGCAACAAACGCAGCACTCGCTGATAAGAGACATTACATATATACGTACACAACATAACTGAGATATTTCCCTTTCCGTGAATTCGCGATTGCTCTCTATGCGCTTCAGAGAAAAAACTTCCCGGGATACAATCAAATCTCACGCGGCGATAGCACAACGCAGATGTGCCGTTAGTTTGATAATTTTTTTTTTTTGTTATCTGCGAAAGTGCGCGCGGCACTTGTTACACATTAATATCGTTACGTTAATGAAAGAGATTAGAAAGTCTGTAACGGACAATTATTTATTTTGGTTTCATGTTGAACGCTCAGCTACGCGCGTTCTTCGCGCGGTGCGACAAAAGGCGGGGAACCGTTTCCGAGAGAAAATGTCCCGGGAACACAATTGTTCGGTTATTAAATGCGTAATGAGAGAAACGTTTATATAGACAATATTAATTCATTATTTACCACACCGCGCGACGAAGAAACGCACGAGCGCAATCAATTCGACGTTGTGAAATTCAATTGACTGACTCATGCACTCTTCAAAACAAACGCCTCGATTGTCGAGAGAATTTTAAAAGTCTTTCCTGCGGAGTCTGTACGATAAATTCTCCCACTCGCGCTGCGATCAGCGCGCGAATAATAGCGACACGGGATCTGTGTGTTTCTCTCTTTCTCTCTCTCTCTCTCTTTTGCAAACACGACGATGGATTTTTCGTCACCGTGTGGGAATATAATTGCCTACACTGTGTACTGCGTAGAAAGGTACGAACGGTTATTTATAACGGTATCGAGTTGCTAATATGCGGCGAACATCAACGGCCGGACCCCGATAATAAGATCTTGGAGTTTGCGTCTTACGCAAGAATACTTAAATGAAAAGAAAAAAAAATTAAAAGGTAGGAAAAAAGAGGTGTTAGAGGTGTTTCGTCTATCGAGAGATCGCGCGAATGTATGTTGGGGTCAGAAGAAACTGACACCGAGTGTATATATACGTATGTGTGTAGAAATGTGTATACGCACAATAAACCTTTATACGATGTGTATTTCTATAACGGTATTGTTTGCCACACACTGGTGCAAAATCATTGCGGCTAAATGTCTGAATATGACGCGGGTCTCTTTCGCGCGGAGGACGTCGGGCTTGTGTGCGTGCGTTACACGTCGAATCTAATTAAATTCCGAATGCAAGGGTGCAGCCACAGACCTCGCTCGCGCACAGGACGGGTCTCGTTAAGTGGCTCTATTGCACTTTGTCGAAAATGACAAAGCGATTCTTCTCTAATTATCCCGGTATATATAAGGCTCGTCGAGGGGTACATTGTACGCCGCGGATGGGTTCGCTTTCGTTCCGCTCCTTTCGAAGGCCGACGCGGTCGATTGTTCGCGGCTCGTTCGTACGTCCGTTCGTTCGTTCGCTCGATCAAAGTCGATATTTCGCGGGGAAAAACGGTTCTCAGCCGAGCGTGAAGAAATCCCCCTTCTCCCTTTCCCGGTGTTACTTATCGGGCGCAAACGTCTCGATTACGGAAAGCGATCCGTTTTAAGTATCGCCGCGATTGCGCAATCGTCGCGCGACGTTTCGTCTGTCCGCGCGAAAGCGTAAGGTGAATTGTCGATTTTATGCGAGAGATCGAGGGCGATTTTATGACGCTACGGTATCGTAATCCGCGCGATATCGGCTTTACGTTATTCTGAGATAATATGCGAAATTTAGCAATATATCTCGTTTGAATAATAAAATTCGAGCCGGGAGATAAAAGAAGAGAGAGAGAGAAAAAAAGAGAGAGACAGGGTAAGTGAGTCTATAAAAGAGGACGGAGGTATGTCTTAATCGCGCAAACTTGTTCTCAACGATGTAGAGAGGGAGAATATAAAATGACGATTATATATTGATCGTAGAAAGACAATAAAACGCAAAGAGAAAAGATATTAGTTCAATTCGAAGACAATCCGATCGAGCGTTAAACGTCCGAATGAATGTGAATTCAGACTTTAATGGGAAAACGGGTATCGCACGCGCTTTATTCGCCAAGATAATCGGTCGAAATTAAGCAATCTCTAAACGTAATAATTTTCATAAAACTTGCGCACAGGTGGAATTAAAGTTCGCGATGTAGATTTTTATGGATCAGTAAAACGACGCGTGCCCTCCATAATTTTCGCGTGGATCTTGGAGAGAGATCTGTTTCCCAAGCAGAATTTCTATCAGAACACGCCGAGATTTTCCCGTCACTCCCACTAAGGACGCCCTTTTCCTTTTACGTTTCGCCGTCGCGCCACGTTGGGGCTTTTTATGGCGCACATAAAGTTATACGTACTGTTCCCCGTGTCGCGTGGCTCGGCGCGCGAGCTGGCGCCATCAATAATTACGGTTTTGCCGTTTTACAGTTGCGCTTTGTGCGGAACCGGTGTCAGCGCCGATTTACGTCGCTCCGATCCTTGCAGCGCGATACCAAGAGAATCTGTAATTATATTGTATAGCTAAACGTAAAAATAGAAGAGAGAGAGGTGCGGTTTGATCCAAATGACGCCGGATGTCATTGCGATTGAACCGCAAAAAATGTTACGATACTCTGACAACGCAATTTTCTCAATCACTTTTCTCTCTCTCTCTCTCTCTCTCTCTCTCTTCTCTTCTCTTTAATTGCACAATAATCAGAAATAACGATCGAGGCTACCGGAGATCACGCGTCTGTACAACGCGAGATGAAATTCTCGTTTTCTTGTCTCGTTTCTTCTCGTTTTGTGGCGACTCGAAAGCGCAGAAATATTGATCGAGGCATGAATAAACAATCGCGTTTTATGCACCGCCTCGTGCATAAACCGAAAGCCACAATCTGAAAATAGGAAATATATTTCTACTTCTTTTTTTTTAAAAAAAAGAACATTGATATCGAAAACGGAATCTCATGTCGATGGCAAGAGGAGGAGATATTTTCTCTCTCCGCATTGTCTTGTTTTTTGATTTTCGATCTCGCGCGATTTTTCGTTCGATTTTAAAATTTTGTTCTCGTTTTATTGTAAACGTGCAGAACACTGTTTTGTTTTATCTCGACAATAAAAATGCAAATTTTAAAGACGCGATCGAAACAAAGTAATTCGAACGAAAAAACGAACGCACGTTCTCGCACGCCACTTCGAAAACCACAACTTACGTGCGCGCGACAAACTTTTGCCGTGGCAAAAACACACACGGCACATGAAATATCGAGATATCGTGGGCGAGCAGGAGAATGGAGGGAAAAGAAGGGTGATGTTCGCAGAGAGAAGGACGAAACGATTCGCGAGACGTCAAAACATCACGTAGACGGCGCGTAGAACTTGCGGCGCTCGTTTCTGTCTCCGTCACATGCGAGAGGCACGTTTTAGCTATTTTAACACTTTTTGTTTTCAATGTGTAAATCGCACCTTTATATAAGTTTAATCACGCATGCATCGTTCGCTCTCACGTACACTCACTCTCTTCGAAACTCCGCACAACCGTATGCATGCAAAAAAAGACAAGCGCGGGTTATTTCGTAATCTACACAATTCACGTCCTTTCTTTCTCAACTACGTATGTATGTATTTGTGTGATAGTTATTTTCTCGAGATGATTTCGTACTCGGGAAATGAAAGTTAAGAAAGTTTAGCCAAACGATTGCTACTGCGTGTTTTATTCCTGTTCTATTCCTGGGCCGAGGAAAGGGAGTGGCCGACACACCACCAACGGCACGCCGAGACGAACAAGTGCCGTAAATCTCTCGCGTAGCGCAGTACATCACGCATTTATTCCGGTGGAAGCGAGAGAAGATTTTTCACGTGGCAAAAAGAGAGACTGTTGTGTACTTGCTTACTGGTAACCACGCGAAGCTTATTACGCGGCGCACCGCGCAGCGATCGTCGACGTTCTTGAATCCTCCGGGTCGGATAAATGGCGATCGAGTTCTTCGAACTCATCCGCAACACAAAGTACTACATTCTATACGTTCGGGAAAGCAACGATATTTATCGAGTTCGATTTTTTGTCTGTCACGATCAATTGCCTCGCACGTATTACATTTTTGCACAGACGCTTATCTCTCCTTCGTCCTCTTCCTCAATCGCGTCTCGTGTGCGTATCGCAACTTTGTGGAAGCTCGGTTAAACTCCGGGTTTAATAACTGCTTTTGATGTATAACCGCAGAATTCTCTCTCTCCGTACAGAGAGGAACTCCGTACAGAGTTACAGAACTGAGAAAGAGTGATGGCAAATTTTGCACATTTTTTGGACCTCGAATTTCAAACTTTTTTTCATGGCAAATAGTACTGATGGATGAAACATTAATCCCAGTAAAATTTCGAGATGAGCATAGGCACGCGGTTTCGGAGATATAAGGGAGTGAAAATGATTTCCAGTCAGGGTGTATTGCATAAGAAAGAATGCGTGGCTGAAGTTCATGTAATATTGAGAGTATATTCTGTCAAATGGATCATCCATGATCCATTGGACATATCCAATATTACATTTTGGTTAATCAAATTTTAACACTTTGCTGGAATCAGCAATTAGAAACAAAAAGAAGATCGATATATCGATATGCGATATATATCGAAATGCGATATATATCGATATGCGATATATATATCGATATGCGATATATATATCTTATTCCTACTTAAAACGCTCTTTCATATCTCCGGAACCACCTATGCTGTATGAGAACATACGGTCGAGAAGATTTACACTCGCGG
>QVNV01006631.1:0-44069 GCA_014825455.1 Pseudomyrmex pallidus | reverse complement strand
TTCTACAGAGAAAAGATTTCTGTATTTAGATAGTTTTTATGTACTTGGCGTATGTTTTTTTCTTTTGTAAAGACTATTTTTTAGGGTATAAAATTATATCTGTCAAAGTTTCGCCTGGGAAGTAGGCAACTTATCATATACCCAAGAGCAGTAAGTTGCCTTTTGTATTTTCTTCTTGTCGGTAAGGTAAAAATATTTGATATTGTATACAACGGGAAACTTTCATATTTAACTACGTACGCCATCTGGCGAATAGTTAAGATATTTCGTCGCAAAACGCATTCCCAATCAATATAAGTAAGATCTCTCTCAGCTCTCACGGCTTTTTAGACTTTGCACGTGCGCGTGGGTACGCACGTTACGTACGTGTGCAGATAAATCGTGTGGAAAAAATGTAATATACAAATTGAATAATTCATAGTTAAAATTATACGACCCCAAAAAAATTCTAAATGTGAAAAGAGCACGTATATATACGTAGTTACAATCTTTCGCGCATCATTTTTGTGCGCGTACATTGCGATTCTCTGTGATATTGGATAATTCCTTTATTTTATACTGTGTAGATAATGTGACTTATCAACAAAACTATTAGATATTTTTTGTCACTCGCGAATGGCTATTCAAGTGAAAGATAACATGGAAACGGTAACTATTATATTTTATTCATTGTGTAATTTTTGTCTTATTTTTCTTTAGTCATCTCTTAAATTATTATTTGATAATCTAAATAAGTGTATTTTATTACAATCAGCATTGTATTTTCTTCAGATATATGAAGCATTAATTTTAAGAGATAAAATAAAATTGTATTTTATAATTTTCAGTCTAAGAAAGATCAACGTTTGATGGCATGGCAGAAAATATTAGCAATGGATGCACATGCAACAACTAAGGTTGTTACATGGTTAGAAAAGTACTTACCTTTGGAACAACTAAAAATACATTATCAGTTACTAGAGGTATGTGCAAATAATCATTTATTATTCAGTAATTATTAAGTATTTATTATTGTATGTGCTATTTTATGAAACTAAACTTTTGAGCAACAATATTGTTATTTATGGTGAATGAACTTATATTTATTCTTGTTGTTAAATAGATATCGTGCCATGGCTTACCTTGGTTACTAATTAGTCTCCTGTTACTTATCTTTGAAGATGAACATTTTGAATTGCAAATGAATCTTCTGATAGGTAATAAAACATTAAAAACACTATTAGTTGGCATTGACCTAGATAATGCAAATAATAGAATAATTCCACAGGATTGCTGCTAGATATTGCAGTGATTGGTGTTCTCAAGGCTATTGTAAAAAGGAAAAGACCAGCTCCTACCGACGATCCACTTGCTGTGGGTCCTGATATTTATTCTTTTCCATCAGGACATGCTTCTCGTTCTACATATCTTGTGTATTTCTTCCTCCATATCTGGCCAATAGCATTAATATATATTCCACCTTTATTAGCATGGTCTTTCTACGTATGTATGTCAAGATTGTTATTGAAAAGACATTACATGTTTGATGTGTATGTTGGAGCGCTTTTAGGTGTAATAGAAGGTCTGTTTGTACATTATATTTATTTAGATAGAAAAACATGCACATATGCCATTCACAAAGTAACGAAATTGTTTGGATTAATTGAAAAATAGACATCTTTCACCAGATGTTGTCTTTGAAACAGCATTTGCTTATGTTTGACTGTGAAAGGATATATTATGAAATATGCATGTTATTGCGTGTATGGTGCAATGTTTTGTGATATTTTGATTTGTTTATGTAAGCGTGGGTTTATAATCGGGAATGGGTAATTTGCTTTACAATTACAAGAGTACAATTTAAAACATTATTGGAAAACAAAAAATTTGTTAGAAATCTCAATTTTTTTTTGTATCACTAGTAAATATGAGATCCATATAAGTTAACATAAACTCTGAAGCAGGTGACAAAAATATATGAAGTGTAAAACAGGGTCTGATAAATTTATATAAAATAATAAAATGTATAAAAATAAAAAGTATATATGTACAACAATAAAATTTATATCAGGTGTATGTAAAATAATAGAAATATCGGATGTAAAAAAAGTTTTTTGTAATTTACATACACGTATTCTCTGCAATTTTATCTCGAACTAATCCCTAAGTTTTTGCATTGGCTGCCCTGGTGCAACACGCGAAGTCGAGCACCCGCCATTTCCAGATGTCGCCATACATCGAGGCCTCAGTACACACTTGCACTCGGGAAATGCGCAAATAAGCGTATTCATGAATTAAATCCGGATCGTGACGAACGTCGCAGTTTTTCTTGACGTAGGGAAGAAGCGCGGGTCAAAGAGCGTGTTATGACATTTCCCGTTATTCTCCGCTGATCCAAGTTCCGGCTCGGTAAACCGCAATAGTGGTGCGCAAAGTGTTTCGCTTGTTGCACAGTTGCCAAGGCGACTACCGTGCGTGTGAGTGCGTTGAGAGCTTACGTCGGCTTTGTTGGTGTGTACGCGTACTACGCTGTGTGCTATGATAAGAGACCGATCGCCAAGACGCCGATTCTCGTGCCACCCTCGCGTCTTCGTCGGCGCTTCGATGTTCCGTTACGATATAGTCTGAAAATTGCCGTGCATTATGGACTACTCAGTGATGGGCCACTACGGTCCCGCCGTAGAGGCCACGGATCACGCTAGCGGTGAGGAGGAGCGGGATTTGTTATGTGAGTGCGTTGTTTGTGTATCGGTATGTTCTATTGTTTGCGCTCTCTTTGTAAAAGGCGCCAAAAGCTACGATCGTCTTTTGTTTTTTTTTGTTTCACTAATTGAGTGCGAAAAAATTATTGAAATCTCTAAATTATCTCGTCCTATGCGATTTTACTTGCGATGTCTTTGTCCCATTTGTTTCTCCTTTTCACGTTCTTTCGAACGCGTGGCGCATTGTAGCGATCTATCAGCTGGCATCAGCTGTTTCTCCGATATTCGAAGAATTCGACTGTCATTGAGCAGTTGTTTATTGTTGCTTACTCGGAAAAAAGTCACAGATAAAAAAGCACTTGAAACGAACAATTGAAATGTAATTGTTTTCTGTCGCTCTTGATAATAAAATACTCTTGATAATAATGGTTTCTTATGTTTTTTAATAAAAATTGATAGGAAATCCTTGTTTTATAATGTAATATGCGAATTGATATTTTTTATACTAATAAAACATGTATATAATGCGTGTTAGGCAGGCATGTTTGTATGTAAGTTTCATTTACAGTTTTTGTGTCCACATTACTTTCTGTCTTTTGCTTTTCCTTTTTCTTTGAAGTGATTCATAAAGATATTTACAATTTTGTTATTTTGCATCATATGAGATTTAAAAACACTAACTGTTAAACAGAAACTCTTTCGTTTGTTGCTTGTGGGATGATGTCAAGAGGATATTGGGCCTTCTTTAATTTTCAAGCGATTCTTATTCCAGGGGAAGAGGGTAATTATGTTGTACCTGGGGATGAATATGTACCTGCTACGGAACAGTTTGGAGAAGATTTTGCAGGAGCTGAGTTTCATGAGACTAGAACGTTACTCGCCGATGGCGGAGATAGGTTTGGAGTTAGCACTGCCACCTTCGATACAGTTGAGGAACTTATGTGGATGGGGAATCAAGGGGTATATTATCGACTATTGAAGTCAATTTTATCCTAAACAGCAAGTGTTTATTATTTAGTGATGTTGATTTATTATAGGGTCATGTAACATCTTACTACGGGTCTGGTTTGCAAAAGTATACCTCTTTTCAAGTTCATGCGACACAAGAGATACGACATATTCATCCTATGGATGAGGGAATTCTGGTATTAAGCCAGAGTCAGCTGAGATTTCAATTACGTCGCGGCATACCCATATTTACACACACGTATGTGTACGTCATTATACTATATTGATATCATTCATTCACAGATTTGAAGAAACCTTGATTGTTATAGGTCAGCAAGTATGCAGGATATGCAATGCATGTTACAAATCTCTCCAACCAGATTGCTTCTAGGTGGACATCAAGACAAAATCATTGATTTTAATCTTACTAGAGGAAAAGAGAGTGGATTAGTAAGAACTTTCGCATAGAAGATGTATTAATTTCCCTCAAACCTCTATATGGCTCTACTTTGTATTTATAGGTAGATGTTGGAGAACATGGATGCGCAATATTAAGACAACACAGTAGACTTATCTGTGCTGGTAATCCTATGGGAAGAATAGATCTCAGGGATCCAACTACATTGTCAGTAGAACATACTTTGGACACACATAGTGCTTCCTTAAGTGATTTTGATGTTCAGGGAAATTATCTTGTTACATGTGGGTTCAGCAACAGGTGAGGTAAAAGGTAGTCAGAAAAGTAATTAAACTTGGCGCACACCTGACGTATTTACAAATTATATATTGTGCATTTAGTCATCAAGGCCTTACCGTCGATCGATTTTTGATGGTCTATGATCTGAGACAAATGAGAGCATTAAATCCAGTTACTATTATGGTGTATCCTCTTTTATTGAAGTTCCTACCAAGTTATTCCAGTCGTCTCGCAGTGGTATCACCGCTCGGGCAGATGCAGCTGCTTGATACAATATATGCTAATGTACAACCATCAATGACATGTTTGTATCAGGTAAATTTGTTGCATATTTTGAAAAGATAAAGAAAAACCATAAAGTAATTTATTTCAAAATAAATTGTCACATATGTTGAGAATACACATAAATATATCGCACTATATTAGGTTGCAACTGGAGTCGCTGGCATACTATCCTTCGATGTAGCTTCAACATCTCAATGTCTTTGTTTTGGAGACTCAGCAGGTTTTATACACCTAATGTCTACCAACAATCCGGAACCTCAATTTAATACATTGTCTAGGTCAGGAAAACTCTTAAAAGAAAATTTTTAATTTAATTATTTCTATATTTTAAATACTTCAATAGTTTATATATCAGTAAATTTTAACAAATGTATATTTATTATTTCACACACAGACCTACGGAGTTTGCCGATCTAGTTCCAACAGTACAATCGATTCCTTTTGATGATGATGTCACACCATTAAGTACAATACCAATGATATATTCTGATCAACCACTTCTGAGTGATTGGCCAGAAGAATTTTTGAAAAAAGTTTATAGGTACGTATCTACATGTTTTATATAGTACATTTTTGTGTTGAGGAATACAATTAAAAAATACTTGCTCACTTACTACATGAATTTCTATATAATCTTCTGTATTATCGGGAAGTAAATTGCACTTGTATTCTTTCATAGGAAAACACCACCAATAGATCCCGAAATTTTGCGTACAATGAAGATGCAGGGAACAATAGGATATGCGCCAAATCCTCAGGCTTTTCGCAGAAATCAAGTGAGAAAACAATATTCACCCACTCTACTACAGTATTCTCCTCCATCTCTTCTTCAATTACCTTAAACTCCATTTACACACGTCTCCCCGTCCAACGATTCCTTCAGTCCTTTTCTCAAATTTCAAAAGCCATTTTGCTTATACATAACTCGATATTGAATATCTCGTTTTTGCGTATACGCGTTATATATTGCTTTTCAATTTATATATTATATTATATACGCCAAAGTTATACTATAACACAAATGTGCTCCTTCATAGCTTTGACAGTTCTATTGGCGATAGTAATTTAATTGAAGCAATATATTATCGAGATAAAGAAGCTCAATTCAATTGAGACGTTTAATTTTGTAGGAAAAGAAGAAATTTGCTATAATGTGATTAAGACTGACACAATATTTCGTGATAATTATTGTAGTTTGTACAGAAACATGATATATTTTCATAAACTAGTCTAATATATATTCTACTAATTTTACAATAGTAGTATATAAAGAAAAATCTCAAAGTATATTACAGGTATAATACACACTATCTAAAGAAAAAACTTTTTTTCGTTTTCTTCGTTAATTTGTTTTATGTATTTATAATATATATATTGTTTAAGAATAAATATTGAAATACATATAATTATTTACAATTTTGACAGACAAAACAAATATGAAAATAATGTTGTCATATACACTATTACGTTAAGTAAATTACAAAAAAGATTAACTTTTTTTGTTTTGAGAAACTTTTTCGATTTGTTGATTCTGATCAGTATTATATCGTGTGTTGTATAAAGATTGAAAAATAATAACTCGATACAAGGGGCGTATTTTTTGTTACTTTTCTAATTAAATATGCGTAAAGATCGAATCTAAAATGTAGGTTTTTTTTCATTTGTATACCAGTTAAAAATCTGGTATCTTCAACAATGTGCCAATTTATAAAACAATAAAAGAAATAATATATAATTTTTAAACTCCATCTGCTGTAGGTGTATTTATATAAATTCTAAATATATTTTTTATCATCAGTTTAAAAATATATAGAAGTATAAGATACAGTAGATGGTAACTGTATTATAAAAAATCGTGTGTTTCTTTCTTTCTTTTTTCTTTTTACACGTACAATTTATTTGAAGATTAATAATATATTTAATAAAATTGAAATATTAATTTATTTACAAATTTATAAATTTAATTTATTTATTTTGCAGAAAAAGAAATTATTACTTTACAGAAATATATAAAGAGATTCTTTAATTTATTTCTAGACATTTTAATTATTTGATTATTTTTCAAAGCAAAATTTCAGCAAAACAGCTGAGAAAAAAAGCATGTTGGACTATAATATTAATAAATAATATTACTGTCGATAGTATATGGCTTATAAGTTTCTTTATCGTCGTTTGTGACGTTTATAGAATATTTGTTTTACTCCAAGTTTGCTTTGACGTAAAGAAGATGAAAAAACGTGAATAAATATTTTGATATCTTTTTCGCTGAAAAAGCTTCTACAATTCCTATATACCTTATCGACCTCACAGCGTGATACTCTCTACTGCCTTCAATCTCGCAATATCGCACAATGTGTGTTTGTGCTCGATGCATTTTGTCTGTTTTTGTTAAATGATTTCTGCTCAATATAATTTCTCTATAGGCGCACTATGATTATTAGTATATTTACATAAAATATGTTTCGCATGTGAAATGTATATTCGAAGTTGTATTTGAATGAAATAATAAAGGTTGTATGACATACAACAATATGCGTAACTTTAATATATAGATATATATGTATAATGTGTCACAGTAGCGATTCAGTTCCCACACAAACGCGTTCTCCAATAGGTATTATTTATTTTTTTCACAATTCAAAATTTTTATATTTTTTGTTGTGCACCAAGCTGTATGAAAATTGTGTATGAGACAAGTACAGAAAAAAAATTGTTTGAGGCGGAAACATATCCGACACACATTATCAGTGGAATAAAAATAAATAATACCTCTTTTGCAGATACCGTACAATTTGGAAAAACGGCGTGGCTTAGTTACGAAGCTTTTCGCGGGGGACACACGATCTAAAACTGATGACGGCATCTTTGTGGCCATACCAAAGCGTTATCGTAAAATCGAGCTGAAATATTCACGGCTCGGTTACGACGATTTTGATTTTGATCAATACAATCGAACCAGCTTTTGCGGTCTGGAGGCGACACTACCAAACAGTTATTGCAATGCTATGCTGCAGGTAAGTGCAGCCTAAAAACAAAAACAAAAAAAAAAAAAAAAAAAAAAAAGCTATAAAGCCAGAGATAAAGAGATGAATAGAGAGAGAAAGAGAACTAGTTGTCGATCAGATGCATGTGTTCGTTCGCTTTGCAGTTGCTATACTACTGCGAGCCTGTAAGGATAGCATTGCTCTCGCACTCGTGCCAACGAGAATTCTGTCTTTCTTGCGAATTGGGATTCTTATTTCACATGCTAGACACGTCACGAGGATTACCCTGCCAAGCCGCAAATTTTCTCAGGGCTTTTAGAACTGTACCGGAAGCATCGGCTTTGGGACTCATATTGAACGATTTACATCCGGAAGCTAAGAAAAAAACCAGTTTGATTGGACTCATACAAGTATGGCAATAATTAAGAAATTCACAAAATTAAATTTTAATATTAGATACTTTTGTTTGACAGTATACCAACACAGGCATATTTATTCATTGTGTAAATTTGTTGTTGTTTTTTTTTTTTTTTTATTAGAGTTGGAATAGATTTATACTACATCAGATACACTACGAGATCTTGGAAACTCGGAAGCGGCAGCAAGAAGAAGAGGAAGCACGACTCAGATCGGGCTGCAGATATCCACCATTTGTTTATAACGAACAGGACTTCCCTAGTATCCTTGAGGATCTCGGTTCTCGATACAGACATCATGAGGAAGAGAGGAAAAAAAAGAGGAAGCAAGAGGAGGATGGTAAATATATGTGGATCACATCGAAAGGTAAACACAATTTATGTGTAACCTTTGCACTGGGCACTTTTTGTGTTTATTTTTCAATTTGTATGTGATTATTTGATCTGTTTTTTACTTATTACGTGATCCAAGGCTGCAGCGATATATCCGAAGAATAACAAGAAGGAAACTTAAGGCTATGTGATTACTGCGCTACTAGTAAGCATAATCCTTTATGAGGATGAACACAAAATCTTTATTTCTATAGAATATTTCTCACGACTCTTTTTCATTATCTTGTATTCTTAGGATATCTCACAACTGGAGCTTTTTTAATGTACGCACGCGTGCGTACGGTTTTTTTTAGAACATATAATTCTATGTTGTATTAAATCAATAAGTTGCGGCCAATGCTTTTTGTTTATTCCTGTTAGAACGCTTTAAATTATTATGTGTATATCTTTTTTTCATAGTAAGAAGCAGGCAGCCCCTTGTATTCTACTTTCCAAAATTTGCATGATTTTGCTTTTGTCACACAAGAATCCTGAGATTGAAAAATACATATGTGTGATGTACATCCGTACATTGGAAGTAACCAACTTGATATCTTAGAAGAGTATAATTAATTTTTGAAAAGATTTCATATCTATTTCTCGTATTATATTGTTATTTATTTGCTGTTATTTATTTCAAAAATCAAATCTGTGACCTTTTCAAGTGTAGCAAAATATTCTCTGTGTTTGAAGAACATATTATTTAAAAATTAATTATATTGCAAAAGAGCATCGCGTGCGCAAAAACACGTAATAATGCTCGTTAGAGACAAACATGTCACGTGCATGTCTCGTTTATCAAACAAAAAAATTTTTTTTTACTTATTTGCCCTTGATTAGTTCAATTGTTGTTAATAATTGTTTATTTTATTCTTAAATGCACATTTATTACGGGTAGACAAGAACACCAAAAAATCCACCGAAGAGAGTGAAGTACGAGACGACGAAACTGAGATCAGTCGCCTATTTGGATCTGAACAAATGCACATACATCGCTGTGTCAGATGTAAACAAGAAGCTACAAAACATTCCATTATGTTACTCTGTAACTTAGTTTATCCGGAAATAGTTAATCCTTGTAAGCTATTTTTTTTACAAGTGCGTAACTGGCCGAACGGAAAGAATAACTTTAGCGTGCAAAATTGTTTACAAATAAACTCATTCTGCAATGTTCAAAATATCGAGGAGGTTTTTGAACTTACTGCACGCTGGATTAAATTTTCGTGCGGCCTTGAAAGTTTAAACGAGCGCGTGTCCACACTCGCGGCTGAATACAAAAGATTTACCTTTTATAGCTGAAGAGGTACCGTTCACAAGTGTTCTTGCCCGCAGTTTAAGACCTGAGAAAATTACACCCGCATGGTGTGAAAAATGCCAGAAATTTACACCTACTCTCCAGTCTCGACAATTGACTAAACTACCTCAAATACTGGCTCTAAACTGCGGCTTAGATACTCAGCAGGTACTTACAACACGAAAATTAGACGAACAATCGTAACGCATACAAAATTGAGAAGCCGCACGCTACGGACTCATCTGTCTAAAATTGAAAAGATCGTGTTGTATTGCAGGATAAGGCGTTTTGGCAAAATCAAATGGACATAGTAGTACAAAACGTGTTGACGGGTAAGGAGAGTAGCCCCAACTCCAGTCCTGTGCCTGTTACCGCGAAACCGTGTCGATATGGCAATAATTGCACCCGAGTTGGATGTCGATTCAGACACCTTGGTCGCGAGTTAGGTATATACACGCAATCCTCTTGTAAATTAATAGCAATTCTTATGTAAATTCTTTTCTAATTTACCTTAATCTGATTGTTAATTGTACAGAAACAGAGAAACTACTGACATCGTCCTCTGTTCCGTCTACCTCGTCATCGGCGCCCGTTACATCACCCCCTAGTCACTTGTATTACTCGCACTCTTGGATACCTCACAATATAGAGATTTCTTTACGAGAAAACGGAGAAATATCGGTGAAAAAAATTAACGAATTGAAAAATAACTCGAATAGTGATTCGACACAAACGAACGTGATGCAGAACGGCCAAGCCGACAATAAGGTACAAATAATTTCTGAGACTATCGAAAACGATCTGGCAAAAGAGATTGAAAATTGTAATATAGTGTCGAATAACGAGGATGGTGAGACAAAAAGTACAAATCCAGAGATCGCGAAAAAGCAAACAATCCAATATGGTCTCAGTGCCGTTGTCTGTTACGTAGACGATAAGAATAACGAAGACCGAAGAAATATCGTAGCGTTGTTGCGAGTTGGACCAAGTTATCACGAACGCTCGTCAGGACACGCTGTGTCACAGTGGTACATTTTCAACGATTTTTGGTGAGTTGTGTAACGTTCAGGAAAACAATATGTCCTTTGTATCATTTTACAGCACTACGTTTATGTTACAGTATATCACCGGTGACACCGCAAGAAGCGGTTTGGTTTAATCTCGATTGGAAAGTTCCGTGTGTACTTCATTACACGTCAATACCCTCGCCCAAACCCGCGACATTTATCAGCCCTCTGACGTACGATGTTTTCGGAGAGGATAAATGTATTGCTCGCAGTGGTGGAACTATTGGCATTACATTTACTCCTTTGTCATCTGATGAAATGCCAAAGAAAGGCGAATTGGTGGGGATTGATGCGGAATTTGTTACTCTTAATCAAGAGGAGGCTGAATTACGGAGTGACGGAAAAATGTCAACTATAAAACCGAGCCATATGTCAGTCGCACGAATTACTTGCATACGCGGGTATGGTCCATGTTATACATTTAAATTATCACGTAAATACAGGATGAACGTGCTTTGTAAAACAAAAGCTTTTCTTTACATTAAAAATGATTATAATTTGTGATATATCTCTCATATTTGTAACAAACAGGCAAGGTCCGCTGGAAGGTACACCATTTATAGACGACTACATAAGTACTCAAGAACAAGTGGTAGATTATCTAACAAAATTCAGTGGAATACAACCTGGTGATTTAGATGCAACTTTGAGCAGCAAGCATCTTACTACTCTGAAATCGACGTATCAAAAGTTAAGATTTCTAGTGGACAATGGCATAATTTTTGTCGGTCACGGCTTGAGAAACGATTTTAGGTAAAATTTCAAAGATTGATTATTGTGCTATTAGTTAACGATTAACGTTTTACTTGCAAATCTATGATTTCTGTAGGGTAATAAATTTGGTAGTGCCGCCAGAGCAAATAGTGGATACAGTTTTGTTATTTCATTTACCTCATCATCGTATGGTGTCGCTACGCTTCTTAACTTGGCACTTTTTGGGTAAAACGATCCAGTCTGAAACTCACGATTCAACTGAGGACGCGCGAGCGGCCTTAGAATTGTATCGTAAGTACAAGGAACTAGAAAGCTCTGGCACATTAACCGAAACGCTTAAGGAACTTTACGAAGTGGGTACCCAACTACAATGGAAAGTAAGGACAAACAAATTGTTGTATTTGTTAGATATTATTTCATCAAATCTCGTAACGTACGTTAATTTGTTTGTAAACTCACATCTTAGGTGCCCGATAGCTGATATGAGGAGGACACGTATCTAGATGATCAAATGTATAGCGATAACGATGATTAGATGAATATTCAAGTGTTTAGTGCAAAAAAAAAAAAAAAAAAAAAAAAAAAAAAAAAAAAAAAAAATAGAATATCGATATTTACTCAAAGTTTAAGACAGGGTCGCACACTTGTCATCTACGGAAAGAAGATTCATTCAACGCACATCACAACAGATGGAAGTTTAAAGACGCGTATCGTAAAATTTATAGAATTGCAAAAATAATTGCAGTGCAAATTGATACATCACTTAACGTCGTTTCCACTCATGTTAGATCATTGTTACATCTGTTTACAAAACATATGGTGTATGATATACACCGTATATTACGTAAAAGAATCCCTCACAACTTAAATAGTCGCGACACATTCTTTCACATAACTTGCATTTCCTTGTTATTTCCACATTTTTTGAAAATCGTGTGTGACGTGCATATGTCAAGAAATGCTTAAGTTGTGATAATCCGTGAGGGATTGATTGGGATTAAGTTATGAGGGATCTTGCTGTGTGTTAGCAGCATTCTATCAAATAATATAATAACAATATACACTAGATTTTTACTATCCGTCTCAAGTGTATGTAATCCGTCAGGAAGATTAAGTGAAAAAAAAGTTGATCGTGTGATTTTAAATAGGAATATGTCCGTTTTAAGTGCGGCGCAAATTTATATATATTGTCTAATAACGTATGAACGTTTTGGGGAGCAGTAACGATTCCGCACTGCCTAACTGAATATTGATATTCTTATTTTTTTTGTCGCTCGTAATGTATCCTGTATTGAAGGCAACGTATTCCATCCCAATCCATCAAACAATTGCCGGATGTGTAGACGTGAATAGTTAACATTAGTACAGTAGCAATATAACTGAATTATGTATCTATAAGTATAACATAACATTTCTCACTGTTTCTTTTTATACGTAATTTGTCTAGCTCATTTTTGTACAATTTTATGGAGCGGGGTTTTATGCAGATTTTTTATACAATATGTACTTCATTCTCCGATGGACCTGTTTTTTCTCTTGATATCACACATATTCATCTTTACATCAGACACAATTTGTGACGATTATTATCATTGTTATGTCTCGAAACTAATCTATTTGTGTGAAGCTCTTAAAACGCGAAAAAAATCTATTAAAATGAAGATGGGGTAGTATATTTTACAAACTGACAATTGTACTCATTATAGATTATTTTTATATACATTTTACCAATGAAAATATGGTATACTGTCCAAATCTATTAAAAAACAAAAAAAAAACAAAAAGATTAATGAAACATATATATTTTTTTATACCCGAAGAAACTTTCTTATAATTTGTGCGCAATGGTGCGCTCGTGTATCTGTAATTTATATGGTGGTTTCAACGAAAAAACGCGATCAATAAATAGCGCAGTGTAATATGATGTTGATGGTAATCAAGTAGGTTGTTTTATGCCAATCGCTGTTACGTCATTGTAATTTTTCAATAAATGGTTATACAAATTTATTCTGTACCAACGATTTTCCTTTCTTCGTCTCGTAAACAACACTAGTTTTCACAGTTGTGATGAAGGAGAAAAAAAAATATTAGCATAATAAACGTAAATAATGTTAATTTATATATATATATAAAGTTGTTTAATTATTATATAATTATTATATATATATATATAATATTTAAAAAGAATATATATATATATGCAATATATATATATTTTTTAAATATTCTCTTAATGCTGTATGTACACAAATCAGTTCTAATCTCTTCTGTTTCTATCTACTGATTTTTCAATTGAATATTATTACATTAAACCATTTTTTTAATGGATACAAAGCTTTAGTAAAATTAATAATTTACAGATTGTACACACATTTATACGTTGCGCGCGTATAAGTCACGCAATTGTTACGGCGCTCAAGCTTATACGCGTTATGTATTTTATATATATATATAACATATAGAAATTTTTTATTTTTAATAAATAATCGAAAAAAAAGTCTCATGCGCTTTTGTAGTTGCTGCTTTGAGAAAGATCGGTAGAGAGTTTATCGGTGATGTTTTCGACACCGAATAATCTCAGACAGAACGATACAAGTTCGTTTCAGAGATCACGCTGATAAAACGCGAATAAAAAAATACGTAATTAAAAATTTTATTTTCTACTTTAAAAAAATAACGGAAGCGACGAGATATCCATTAATGCGCAGATCTCATACGTAAATAATATCGTAGATAACAAAAAGTAACATATACATATATTTATATGTACAGAGATACGATTTCGTCAATTGTTAAAATATTCGCTCGTATCTGCCGACTATACGCGAGGCTCTTAAGTAATTACAGGTAATAAAAAAAAAGAAGAAGAAGAAGAACGTCTCCTGACTAGAAACTTGCGTGGTCGAGCTGCAGGAGCTGGAAAGAGTATTCGTTATTTAGTGGCAGTATTACGAATGAAACGAACGTTTCAATGCAATCCCAGCAAAATGCTCGTCTCGTCCGGACGCAGAAGATTAAGGCACTGTCGAACTGTTACTGAGATATATTCGAGAGAGAAGTCAAGACCGCGTCCGCACGATTACATCAAGCGAATCCACGCAATGTACGTTCTCTCAATTACTCGAAGGCACTTTTCGTGGTGCCTCGCAGCCGAGGATCTTCAACTCGAGTTGAGGCACCGATCGGTGACGCGATTCGCCCCGATATAGCCAGAGAAAGCTTCAACAAAACAAGAACGAAGATGGAAGCCACTCAATGATTCTCGTCTTGTTGGAAATGACCGTTTCGATTCAGCGGTTGTCTCTCCGGAGCGTCAGAAGGCCTGTTCCTTTTGAAGAAACCGCACTGCAGAGGCAAAAATGACGAGATAAGAGATTGGAAAAATATTGACGAAACAGAAAATTAACAAAACGTTTTAGACTCACTTTATGAAGAAGATAGATGAGCAGCAGCAGAATTATCATTCCCGCGCAAGCCGATAAAACTACTACCCAGAGTGGAATAATATCCGGTGCGGAAGGCGGCGCGCTCGGCTCGACGTTCGTGAAAACTTCGCTGTCTTTAGTGACCGTCTCGGCGGGTCTACCGATGAACGGTTGCTTCGTGACACGCGCCACCAACTTGGTCGACACTTTAATCTTCTCGTTGAACGCGACTTCCTTCAAAGTTCTAGCATTTATGCGATATCTCGCGCCTATCCAGACCTCCTGATCTTTCTTAAGTGGACCCAGCACGCATCGCAACGTCACGCATTTCGCGGCGTTGCACGGTCCTACCGGCTCTTGCAATTCGCGATCGTTCTCGTAATAATCGTCATTCTGAGTTTCAGTCATTAGTTGATCGTTATTCGTCTCGAGGTCTCGTCGTTCTTCTGGCTCTTCCGATTCGAGATCGTCTTCATAATAGTCGTCATTTTGAAACGTAGCTTCGTTCGTTAGGTCACTCTCCGTCTCGAGGTCTCGTCTATGTCTGTGGTTCTGCTGGAACGCTTTCTTGAATTTCTTGATGTCAACCATGTCGCTTTCACGTCTGTATCTAGAACTCAGATGATTGGGATCAGGTCTCTCGGTTAGATAATCGTCAAGCCGATCTTTTCCGTAGATCCTGCCTGTTCTCTCCTCTGTTCGTCTCTCTTCATGCGTACGTGTGTTATATCTGCTTTCGTAACTTCCATCTGAAGTTACACCGCGACTAGATGATTCCTCTTGCCAGGAATGACCATAAGTTCTCTGACTGTTAGCATTGCCATCCTGATAATTGTCCTGTGGAACGCGCAGAGTATACGTTCTCTCTTCGGTATACGTAAAGGAACCTTGAAGAGGAAATCTTCGTTTGTCCTTGAGCACAATGTAACCTTTATTATCCGGAGCGATCAATAACTGACCTTCTATTCTGAGAAATCTACTATCGCGAGGCTCGGTCGATTCCGAGACGTAGCTCTGTCTACCATAATAATCCTGAAGAGGGAACGTAGAACCGTCTTGGAATTCTATGTATTCCTTTCTATCGGCAGACGTTCTGAATCTCGCTTTAAACTGCACATACTGCTGTCCTTGTCTATCGTATATCTGATAATCAGTTGCGTCCTTCGATAACGTGCTGAAGAATCGCTCGAGTTCTTGAGTAGATGTTACATTGTGCACACCAATTCCTCCAACTGTCTCCTCGCGATCACCTGTGATGAAACCATTCGTAGTCCGACTACTTGCAGATACACCATAGCGTTTTTCCTCGTCATATTCTCTCTCTTCTTGCAAACGTCGTTCCTCTTGTCTTCGTCTTTCTTCTTCTTCTATCCTATGTCTTTCTTCTTCCTCTACTCTACGTCTTTCTTCTTCTCTTCGTCGTTCTTCTTCTGCTCGACGCCATTCCTCCTGTCGACGTCGCTCTTCTTCTTCCCGAAGACGTTGCAGATTGAAAATACGTTGCTGCTCTTCCCGTTGACGTTGCGCTTCTTCTTCCAACTTTCTCTGACGAGTCTTCTCCTGCTGCCTCAGCTGGTACTGCCTCTCGCTCTCAGTCAAAACCGAGTCGTATCTTCCCGAAGGTGAAACCGTACGTCCATCTTGCACCCCGCTGTCCCAACGATTTTCTACTCTAACAGAATGATTTACGCGAGTCGCGTAGGGCTCCTCGGGATTTGGTAATCTCGAACCGAAAGATTCCTCTTCTGTCCCACGGAATCCTCCGCCCAGAGTCGTAGAATCGTAGCTGCCACCGGACTCTGAGTGGAAAACAACCTCGCGATTGTTGGTCAGGTCTCCACTACTGACCGAGCTGGTTCCGGAAGAGTTGTGCGTGTACGTTGTGGTGAGCACCTCGGGCTTGTCGCCAGCTGGATTCAGTTGAATCCTTCTGGTCTCACTGATCGCGTTTGACGAAGACGAAGAAGAGGAAGAGGACGAGGAGTGTCTCGACTTTTGAATATTCGAGCTGTCGCCACTGTTGATCTCAGTTTCTTCTCTGTGGTTTATTTTGTTGCGATCTATTTCGAAGCCTCTTTGAACGTTGATCGTTCTTCCCGATTGCGACTCGTCCAAGATCACACCAGAGTAGTCGGGATAATTTAGATGTACCCTTCTCCGCTGATCCAGCTGCGCAAGACATTAATATAATATAAAATATAAATATATCATAATGCTAGAAAAACACTTGTGTTCTCGTGAAAAAAAAAACTTTTTACGTACCTTCAAACTGAGATAATTAGCGTTGGCGGGCGCGCAAGCGATCGGACCCGAAGTCTCCGGTTGTTCGAGCAAGTACAAGAGTTCCTTTTCGGACAAGGTTTGCGCAGGCCAAATAAGAAACGCCTCGGCTTCGAGGATGTCTGACGGGCCTTGATTGCGGATTGTGTAATTGTGCGTCACCGCTGGTCCAAATTCAAGCTCGTTCGTAATATTCGTGGAAGTGTAGTTTTCAGGATTGTAATAGAGATCTTTAGGCTTGCTCTCGCCGTCAACACGTAAATCAGTCTCTATCCAAATCGGCAGCGACAGATGATAGCTATTGTCGCGAATAGTTATGGGATTTTCCGGATTTGTGGTGTTGACATTCATGTCGAACTCATAAATGGGCTTCATCCCGTGAGACGTCACAGGCTGAAGCAGCACTTTGAACTTCACCAGTTTGTTCTGCGGCAGTGGATTTCCGATGTCGCAGCGCAAAGTGTTGTTGTTCGATTGTTTGGGCGCGGAACAGTGAACGGGAATTTCCAGAGTTTCGATACGTTCGATCTTGATGTAATCGATGCCGTCCGGTAGCTGCAAATTGTACGTAGCTTCGAACGCATCCTCGCCTGAGTTCTGCACTAGAACTTCGAGTTCGAGTCTTTTGCCGGAACCTAACAAGTATTTGCCGACGTTCGACTTCACGCTAAGCTCTAAGTCGGGTATACAGACGTTGTCAGGACCGCAGTTCTTCCTGATGGAGAGAGTGTCTTTTCTGGAGGTCGTCGTGCCGAGAACTGGTTTCAGCTGGATTCTAGGATCACGGCGACGATTGTCCGGAATTCGATCTTCCTCCAGACTCATACGCATCTCGGCGTCCAACGACGTTAACTTGTCGCGGATGTTAGGAGTCACGTAAACCTTTGAGAGTTGACGTACACTTTAGAAGCCACACTCTTGACACGACAAAAAAATATTACGAAACCACTTACTAAAATACTCACTTGAACTGTGCGACAGAACTGTCGATCGCGTTCAACCGTGATCGTGTGATTCATCATGTTTCTGCCCTCCTGTTCCAAGAAGAACATTCTCGGATTCTTCGTCTTCTTCACATCGAGCACATACTGTATATTAAAATTGTGCCTCGGGAGAACACCTTCTCCTGTGTATCCGAAGCAAGCCCTGAGCGGAAGACACGTGACTCTGGTGGTGTCCGAAAGCGTGCAATTTCTGTTGTCCAAGGAGATGAGTTTGGACTCGGAGTCGAAGGTCACAGAAGAGTCCATCTTGATCACCGGTCGTGATCTAGAGAACGAGCAAAAATTATTTGACGACGTTAAATTGAAGACGACATTTAACTTATTTTACTAAAATAGATTTTGAAAAATAATAACCTGAAGAACATCGCTGCTCCCGACTCGTATGCACCTACCACCAGGTCCGGATAAGAATTGCCGTCGAGATCGAGGCCACCGGCCACCGAAAACCCGAAGGTTTGCACCGGAGTGTCCAGATCTTCCGCGTGGATTACCTGAGAGTACTTCTCCAGTACTCCGGTGCGGGAGCCGTGATAGATGTAGACAGCGCCGCGACCATTTGGGCCACCGTAGGGCGCGCCGACGGCGAAGTCGCCGTACCCGTTACGGTCGATGTCCCCCAGTGAGGCCAGTGACAAACCGAAACGTCCGCTATTGCTTTCGCCGTCTCTGGATAACGATAAGCTTTATCGACGCGGTTCAACGAACTTGCGCTACGCAGGGCTCGAGTTTAGCCCTTTGAGTTAGAAGAGACCGAGTTAACAAATTTAAGAATAACGAGAATATTTTCGATTAAATATATCAAGCGTCTGAAAAACTTTTTTACATTATTGTTAAACGTAAAATTTTGTAATTTTTCCTCTATTCTTTAATAATCCATGAAAAAAAATACGTGTAAAATTTCACTACCGTGTATCGAACTTGCGGAACTTCTCCGCACCGGTGCTCTGATAGAAAACATAGATTCTTCCGGTCTCAATGGTCATTTCCGGGTTGTCCGGAATTGTATACATGGGCGCACCGACCACCAGGTCATCCAACCCATCTCCGTCTATGTCACCGGCGGCCACGGCGTAACCGAAGTAGGCTCCCATTTGCTCGCCAGTAATGTTTCGCGGATTCGACATGTCCGACGTGAAAAGTATGACCTACGATCGTATTTTTTACATCCGCGATAACGATATGTATGTATATCAGATTTATTAAGATTTTATTTTACTCGGTAGTAAACGGTATTTCTTTCTCTTAGTTCGTACCTTGCCTAGAAGATCGGAACCGCGCGGAACTCCGACCGCAGTACCACTGTCGCCATTGCCAACAAAATCTCCTGTCGTGACGGAATAACCCAAATAACTATCGTCCTCTTTCGCAGGACCTTCTTTGGTGGACATTACTCTCGTGGACTTGTTGTTCGTGAAGTGCGAATACGTTTGTCCTACAAAACGATTTCACAACGTTAATGACAGAAGTATCCCAGACGTATCTTGATGGAGTATGCAAGTATTTTCGTGACCGCGGTTGTAATCGAAGATCTTTGAAAGGCCGTTAGGCCTTTGCTGCACAGTCAAGAAATAGCTCACATAAGTTGTTTCGCAAAATCTTGTATCGCTCGATACTAGTCGATCTGAATTTTTATCATCAGCGATCTTTTACGAACCAGTTTAATAAGAAATTAAAATATTTGAAAAACAAACGAGTTTTTATGTCAAAATTTTGTATACATTTGATTTAATATATATTACAAGACTTTGCGAAAAACAACGTGCGACGAACATGGGAAAATGACAAGCTTTCCTCTATTTATTAATCTAGCATTTGTTTTCGTTATTAATGTTAAGCAATCGTCATTATGTAGCAAGGCTGGCACAAACTCCAGCCGATTAAAAAGGACATTCTAGCTTTCTAGTCGGATCCGTATTACCACGGCTCTTGCTGCGTCTGTAGCTTGCTGAAGCTGTAAGAAGCGCGCCTGCACCTGTTAGGGATGATCACCCACCACTTATCTGGCAGTAATCGAAAAGGAACATTGTTTTAGCTATCAGAACCGTAGCTTTGTTTGTCAGAAAAAAAAACAAAGCACAGGATCAGTTTCGTTGTTAAGTTCTTAAAAATCTATTTCTTCTATTATTATTATTATTATTATTATTATTATTATTATTATCGAATACATATAAAGTAAATCACCCCACACATACATAACGGGAATGAATTTGTTTGTAAAACACAAACAGATACTCTCGTCAATTTTAATTACATGATTAATAAACAAGGTGTCGTGTTAAGCGTGACGACAAATAATCAAAATTACTGCCAAGCAAGTGTGTGTGGAGAGGGTAGAAAATACTCTCGTGTTACTCGATATATCTGCCTGCCGAAGTACTTTTTCCTGCGATTAACACGATACTTACAGTTATCGGCTTTCACTCCAACTTTCGCACTCTCGGAAAAAGCCGACAAGCAACACATTTGGTTAATTTGGCACGTAAGAAGAGTCATCATTACGAGAGAATGGTAGCTTTTTATTAGATATGGGGGCGAGAGGGTGATTTAATTACGGAGAGGGGGAGAGAGAGGGGGGGGGAAAGACGCCTGCAAATGTACGCGGTACCTGATGCGTCCGCTTCGGTGACTAACATCGTCGCCACGAAGTTCAACCTCATCGCGGTGGCGATCGAGTATATCTGACCTGCAATTTGTTAAAGGAAATTCCCCTCTGTATTACTAATTACGATCTGAGAATCGCGCACGCTCTAATCGCTAATCAATATCCGCTCCTCCGCTTCTCGCTCGGTCGCACCGCTCGCACGTGTGGATTCGAAAATTTTGTGATTGAAAAAAAAGAAAAATAATAAATGCGTCAATATATGTATATACGTAAGCATAAGAGACAGGTTTCTCTTGGCTTTTAATCGTCCTGAGATAAAAATCGCTCGTCTCTCGCTCGCGAGCAAGAATTTGATGACAAAGTCTTACCTTGCCAGTACCAACTGCCCGGTGCTCCTATAAAGATTCTTTCGCCATCCTGAAACGAGAGAAGAAAAATATTTATTAGCAAACCGTGTCTTTTTTTCTATCATAATTCTCATCAAAAGAGATTTTTATACAGCGGAACGCACGGTCTCACTTCACGATCGTCATTAATAAAATCGAAAACCCTAATTATCTCCGGCAACACCTTTGCCATCTTCGATTTTTATTTTACATTATTCGTTTTCTTTTTTTTCGTTGAGAATAAAACACTTCGTGAAACAAAAGAAGCGATAAATGATCTTCGGAGACGCCTCGGGCGCGCCACCAGGAAACGGACGCACCGAGCGATCGAAAGTCTAATTTTTCTCTTTTTTTTTTTTCTTTAATTTATAAGATAATACCGCAGAGAGAGAGAGATATAGGGAGAGGGCTCGTGCGCGAGCTCGCGATGCGATAAATCAACCGCCCGTACGTATGCAAGCCGCGCGTTTGCTGCTGCACGCGTTTGCACACAACCCGCGTCACGCATGTTAAACGCACGAGAGAAACCGCGGCGAGCCTTCGCGATAGAGTCTTCTGCGAAGCGCCGCTCGCCGTCTCTTGATGTCTCCGGCAAGAAAAATCGTCCTACGAGAATAGAGAGATCGATAGCATCTCCCGATCGGGAACAATAAAACATCGCGAGGAAAATCGCGACGGGTACGAAGTTATATCCGTCTGATGATTTTCTCCGAGTCGCGTTCATCAAGAAATCACTTAGTATATTGATTCATTCCCGTTTTAAATTTTTATTTAAAAAAACCGATTGCAAAGGTATCTATATATTTATTATTTTGTAAAACTAAAATTCTCAGAGAAAAAAAAAAGATGGAGAGTCGGTCCTGATCGAAGGTTCGGAATTAAAAAAAAAACGTCGAGTCGTGAAAATGTAACGGAGCCGGTAAGTACACGCGAGAGACATTTGCACGATATCTCTTGCATTAATGCGCAACATGCATTATTTATGACCGCGATACGATAATAAAAGTGACCGCGCTTTTGTCGCGCAACATCTGTCTTGCGCGTTAAAATGTCCAAGCGCGGTCCGTGCGCGCTCACAAAGATCTCTCGGTGCGCCGGCCGCCGCCGCCGCCCGGCGCGCTCTTTATGCCTGTACAAAAATTATATTAATCACCGCGAACGCGGTGTACACCGACAATATGCGCGAGCCAAACGTACCCGACTGTTCTCGAAAAACGACTCGCACGACTTTACGGCGCGGTGCGGTTTCCGGAGGCGTGGAAAAATCGATGTACTTGTCTCGAGGCATGTCCGCGAAAGGCGAGGCATAACAAATGAGCCACCTTGTGAAAGGAAAATGTAGAGTGCAAAAAAAAAAAAAAAAAAAAAAAAAACGAAAATTGTATTTGTTCCTCGTGTGTGTAAGCTGCGCCGAGTCTCTCCCTGAACATATACGTGTAACGCATATTTATTCCTGTTTGTTTTCCGCAACGGGATATATCTCTTTATAGGAGGGAGGAATTATTAAAGTAACACTCGTGAAGATATAGAGAAACCATCTGGAGAGGTTTCACACACACACGCACGAATCGCCTCCTGCCGATGCAAGACCCCCGTTGAATCGGTACGTGAGAGCTCGAGTGGCTCTCGAAATTGTCGACGTACGTACACTCGACGCTGTTGACCCTTCGCGCCCGTTTATTCCCATGCAACCACGTATCGAAAGTGTATAGGCACTTCTCTCACTGTTAGCACTTGCGAAATGGATATTGTATAACCCGACCGTTTGTCGAATCAATGCGCGATCGCGGAAGTTCGCCCACGCGCGGACACCGAGACTTATTTCAAATTCTGTGAACGTTTTACTCGGAACTAGCCGAATTTTCAAAAAATTGAAGACTCTTTAGAGTCTCGCCAGCTTCGGTTAAGACTAATCGATCGATCAATCATGTGTTGATCGCAATTGGTCAACTTTGTTAAATCAGTAAATGCGATCGTCCAATTCCAGTGAAATAATCGGCCGATTGAGTCAACCGGAGATGGTGAGATTCTTCACCGGCCGTGAGAGTCTTGCAAAGAGAATATGCTACTCGAGAACTATCCTCTGCTTATCGTCGAGACGACGACGGTTATAGCAGCTTTCGTTCTGTATTGCCGTGATAAAAACCAGAAAAAATAACAGAGTTCTCGGGTCGGGATCGCGACCCTGTAAAACCGGCCGCCGACAGTGTCGACGCGTTTTACGTGCCGTAACGGTGTATGTACACCCACGCGTCCATCTAACGGCGATATCAAAGTAATAAAGATTACCGCTCGCGCATACATATTAATCGACGGTCTGTACTTGGATGATCGCGAGAGAATCCGAACGGGCAAGTGCATAGTTCCGCGTGATAAGATCGTGCAATACGAACGATGATGACAGATCGAAAAACGAAGAAAAGAGAGAAAAATCAGCTAAATTTCGCGCGATTATATTTTTAAATTCGCATATTTCACGTTTTAAAACCAAACGATATTGAACGTTGTAACAATGAAACGGAATTACAATTGTGTGAGCGACTAATTTATATTGCGCGCGAGTGATGCGGCACATTTTACAAAACTCTGATAGGTACGCGATGCGTGGAATTCATGAAAAATTCATTTGGCATTTACCAAGGTTTCCCGTGCGAGGTATCCCCCGGTCGGGATCAAAGTGTTAACCGCGTAACAATGTCGTTACACTCTCTCGCGAGTGCACCCACGCGCGGATGCGCGTCCGCCCACGCGCGGGATCTCCCGCGCGAAGAAGCGAGATGTAATTTCTACGGATTAAGTGGGAAACGAAAGAGTGTAACGTTAAAGACGAAAGAACGTGTAACGCGAGATTTAAGTTTTGCGCGACGTGTCTCTCTCTCTCTCTCTCTCTCTCTCTCTCTCTCTCTCTCTGTCTCTCTTTCTCTCTTTTTCCGCTGACACGCGATATCTCGTAATTGTGGTGAATAATGTTACCGGGGATTATTAGATTATAGTCGAAGAAAGTCGTTTTGTATCTTTCGCGGAGAGCGGACGTAAAAATCGCGTTATTATATTCTGTAATTCTAGACATGCGCAGGAAAGTTGATGGGATTACGAAGCAATGAATAAATATATCTCGCTACGTCTAACTACGACTTGCATGATGCATTGACGCAAATGTAAATGATGATTATTTCATAAGTCAAATATATATTTCAAGCATACATGTAATTTAATATTAATATTTATTTTTTTCCAACAATTTATAGATATAATAAAATAAAAATAATCAAGCATTTTAGAGAAATTTTCGAATTGAAATCGGATTTACAAATGCATTAATTTACACATTTACATTTTAAAAATGCATTTGCATGTACATCCGGTACAATGTATCCGGTACTCGCGTTGACTTTTAACTCTAGTTAATTTTCATGAGCTTAAAATTTGTTATAATAAAGTAAATATTTTAATGTGAAGCATATTACAAACATAAAATAGTTAAGGAAAATTTATTCGGTGTAGCCAAAGCTGAGAGAAGAAATGTTCAGCAAGTGAGATTGAAAGAGAGAGGATGGGAGGAAGAGATACGCGTCGATCGCGAGAGCGAACGACGTTACTTGGTGACGAAGGCGCGCACCTCGACGGCGAAAAGAGCGTGTCTAGTTTCGTTTTACTCTGCTTATCATGAGAAACGACGGCCGTTTATAAAACAATGCAGCCGCAGTCATGCGGATTACAGAGAGAAGACCCTACCGGTCGCGTAGGTGGCCTTCTTACGGCGTCGCACGACGCTGAACACGAAACACGGTGACAGAACGAAATGTCCGAGCCTTAAATGGCCACCTGAAACTCTCCTGTTCGCCTCTCCTCTGCTCTTTCCTCCTCGTAACCGACGACGCGGGGGAAAGGGGAGAGATGCATCACGCGTCCGCGTGCACAGATGCACGCGCTTTGAAAAGTGCGTACGCGACAATGACGACGAGAATAAGGTCCTCTCTTTGAGATGGCGCCAACTTTTCGCTTCGCCAAGACGTCTCGTTCTCAAGTGACGCGATAACGAACGATTACTATTCGTTTCCGACTACGTCCGGAGATACTCTCAACGACACGTAATACGCAGACGGATGATATCACTTAACGGACATCACTTATCGCGATATTTAGGATGGCGCCATCAGGCTCGTTCTATTTCGGTGCGAGTCCTTCGAGTGCATCGGTCTCGCGAATATATTATATTATATTTTCGAGTCGCAGTAACGGGTCCGAGCAAGATTCGCACGGTCCGGAAACAATGGACCCTCCTCGTCGGGCTCGAACAATGTCAAACGTGCG
This sequence comes from Pseudomyrmex pallidus, assembly GCA_014825455.1. Classification (NCBI taxonomy): domain Eukaryota; kingdom Metazoa; phylum Arthropoda; class Insecta; order Hymenoptera; family Formicidae; genus Pseudomyrmex; species Pseudomyrmex pallidus. Next base: position 18,600 of record QVNV01006631.1, on the reverse strand, counting down.
ACCGACTCGCGTGCACGCCCAGCAGTGTCCACTGATTTACTCGGTGGTGCGAGTAGCAACCGGGTGCAACAGCCGTAACTTTTGTGTTCCGGCGTCGTTCATCTCTAGATCTCCCTCCCTCCCCCTCTTTTTCTCTCTGTCTTTCGAACACCGAGTTGGTGAGCCGTTCTGCTCGTCGAACCCGAAGAATGCATTTTTTGACATGCCGAGAGGTGAATCAGAGGTCGGTCCGGCCGAACTCCGTCCGAGCCGACTCATGCGAGCGTAGAAGAAGACAATGATCGATGCGTCTCTCACGCGGGATATAATTAGATGGATGGTGCGAGCGTCGTGAAAACTGATTTCAAAGATACTTCTCTTCGCCCGAACTCCCGTCGTTATTTCTCCGGCTATCAAAAACGCTAAACGAATTAGCCGGACAGTAGTGGCGAGCAAATACGTGCATTTGTCGAGGTTCGTGCGACACGCGAGAACACAACGAACGCGCGGGAGGAGGAGGAGGAGAACGAGGGCACGGGATGCTACACGATGTATACCCCCCATGGAGCGGCGCTTGGGTCCCAACGCTTATACACGCGAAGAATTTGCAACCGAGACAATGGGCGATGTGCTGCTCGGACTGCGCCCCGTCTACACGACCGGCACGAGTTGTGTTCTGGCGCCGGATCGCAAAAGGTTTGGGGCGGCGAACTCTCGGCCGGGAGAGACACACGGAGGCTCCGCCGTCCGAGATTGAAATATAACTACGCGGCCAAATATGTATGGGGAGCATGGAGTGAAATTTATGTCGGGGCGGTGTACGCACACACTTGCGCGTCCGGCGTAAGTGCATACTGCGGTTAAGAGCATGCCGAATGCAGTCGGCAGATTGTACGACGCGGCAAGAAACGGAGCCCGGACAAGAAACTGTGCTTCGCGAGCGAGACTAATGCGTGAACGGATAGACGAGTGGCCGGCCGGTCGGGTCAGAAAAATCGTGAACCGTATATATATACTTACATATACTTTTTCCGTGAACCGCAACAGCACCGTGCGTAACGGGTGTCTCAATTTACCGAGAGTAACCCCTCGCATAAATCATCGGGCAGCTTAGAAAGTGAAATCTGTGTCAATGTATATGCACATTAGCGCGCGCACAAGAAGAGATATAAACAGAATGTTTCTTTTCAAATATGATAATCGACGAGTGCGCGTTAAAGTAAGAAAGAGATATGTGACAAAAGAGACGGAAGTTTGTGCATTCATGTGCATTTATACATCAACGCGCATTTATATTTATTTATTCGAGAAGTGACGATAGTACATTCGCCCGAGACTTCTTGAATTTTCTCCGAAGAGAGCTCGTGCAAAAAAAATGAGTTCACACAAAAGGAACTCGGAGGCTTATATTTCAATCGCGAGGATCGTAGCGGAGAGAAGCTGGACGGAAAGTCGAGTCGAGTATCGATTGATAGCGATCGGCTATCGATCGATCTCGTCTGGATCGCCCGCCAGATAAGCCGGTAGGTACCAGGCACGACAGAGGTTGGTACCAGCGTCGGTGATTCAACGTTAAGATCGATGGTCCGTTGCGTTCTCGATGGCGTCGAGAGGGTACCTCTAAATCACGCTCTCTCCGCGGGATTTAGTGTACACCAGGAGCATTTAAGTCGGTTACAATAGCATTTGTTTTCCGAAAAGAGAATAAGCGGGCGAACGTACCGTGTGTGCGACTCTATCCGTTGAGATATCAGATTTATATCTTAACGTCAATTTATAAAATCATTGGTTCAATGTTTATATCGCCCGAGAATCGCAGAATTAAATGTTGAAATAATTAAGCGAATAACACACGTAAAAAAGATTAATAGAAATTCAATGTAAAAACATCAATTTTACCAAAACATTTATCTGAAAAAATAAAAAATAAAAATTAAATTTTATATTACACCCGCGCACCTCGATGTTTCGCGGAACGAAGTTAGTGTTCTTAATATATTGTAAAGCGCGCGTAAATAACTCGTAGGAGAAAGGGAGAGGAGAGAACGTCGATTTGCGCGGCAACTTGAAATTATCACATCTGCAGTATGCACCATGAGCGCAAGCGATTGGGATGGAGCGCGGGAGTATTAACATTGAATGCTGAAACGGAGCCTAGGAGTCGGTTCTTGCGGCATGCATTAAACATCTGCCATATAGCAGCGCAATTCTGAATTATACATCCGTGGCAAGATAAGACCAGCTGAGTGTCCGCGGAATTGTCCCACTATTTCTTTGGCGGCAATCGAAGTCGTCCCGCCGCGCGATAACGCTACCCCCTTCGTCGCGTAGTGCTGCACGAGAAAACGCGAGCGTAGGATATTTTCTTAGCCGCAAGAGAGAGAGAGAGAAAGATTAGATCGGGCAGAGTCTCTAGGTCGCGCATGATTCAAAAAACGCGGCACGACAAAAGTATGTCGCGACATCGTTCTTACTTTAAAATGATCGCGACGTGCCTCGCGAGACAATTTCGCTCCTCCGCAGTAGATCGTCGCGCGCGTTTCTTTTAACCGATATGAAACTGAGACCTCTTTGATAATATCTCTTTTTTGTTGTATTTTACGATTAAAAAAATTAAATCTTTTTCAATCGCAAAAAATGTTCGAACACATGGGAAAAGTTTCGTGAGCAGTAAAACCACTCATTGCGTCGACAGGTGAAAGTTGCGGCGCACGCTATCGTCGATTTGTCGACAACTGCTGCCGATATTTATTGCAACGTCGATCGCGGGATGAAGTGGGTATATCAACGCGTGGGGATTGTGTGCAGGTGCAACAAACGTCCCACGTCCGAAGGCGAGCGATACGTAGCCGCCGATGAATCTCGAGCTGAAAAGCGAGCAAAATGCGCGGGGGAGAGACGCCTACGAGAGAGGCCTTCTCCTCCGGGCCTCTGCCGCTCTCGGTGGAAAGTCGAGCTTTGGACAAGACAATCGTACACGAGAGAGGAGGCCCCCAGAGATCGGGCGAGTCGCGCGGATGCGCCACGGCACGAATACGAATGCACCCGGTACGACGGAGGTGCGTAAGGTAGGAATTCGCATTCCTGGCCATATTCGGCCCACGCTGGCGATTCACCCTCGTGTCGCCTTCCAACTCTTTCAGGACGTCGCGGCCACCGAAAGACGTCTACACGCTGCGGTGTTCACCGTGTTTATATATTCGCGCGAAGCGCGTTTGCTTGTCACTTAAATCGCGCGGCGTAATCTTGTATGTGCGGCTTCTCAGAATGTTAAGATTTGAGCGCATTTAAAAGTAGTATAATTTTTAACACAGTCTCGAATTATACTTATAGTGGATACATTAAAAATTAAAGATATTTTCTTTTTTTCTAAGTTTGATAACATTTCGAGCGACAATAGCTCGTGTTTTTTACAAATATTAAAGGCATAACGTTAAGCAGATAAATACAACGTTCGACTTACCTTAGCTATTGCGGCTCCTATTCCAGCCTGACAAGAACCCTGTCTGTGATAGCCCCAGTGCCCTAAAACGGAAATAGACAATTATACTTGTATCATCCTTGACTCTTCCGAACAGAAACGTCATATATCTCGACGACGATATTTAAATGAATTATTTTCTACTGTCGCGCGCGTAATAAGTATTTAAAAGTCAGAAAAATCGGGACAATAACATATTGACGACAACAGATTTTTTTTTAGTGAAAATTTGATTTAATTGCGAAGTTGAGAATTTAGACAAATTCAGTTACAATTTTGTTTGTTGCATTCCTCTTGGAATTTTACGTGTTATCGACTAGGAAGTGGAAGTGGCGTCACTTCAAAGACCCGCTGCGTGCATGTACGCGCGAGGAAAAATGGTGCGTGTATACACGCGTCATTAATTCCGCAGATCGATCTTTCGCCGCGAAGTCTTCGCGATTCATTTTCCTCGTTCGAATTGCTACGAGAAAAGAGAGTGCGTAGCTTCGACGTTTCGTTGTATCGTGAAACAGCGTGACAGAGGAAAAAACCAACGTCTACGCTCATTAACGTCTACAGATAACGCGACCGTACTCTCAGATATGGGCGGTAATAACAGTGTGGTCCATTAGATCAACGACGACTTCGTAAAAAGTATTTCGGTGAGATAAAAATGTTTTATCTTGAGGTCCATACACACATACGCGCACGTAAAAAAAATATTTATAATTTTCTCACGAGAGAAAAAACGGTAACAATTACAACGATCGACCCGTTAACGTCATCGATCTCGTAATTAGTCGCTAACTGGAAGTAGCAAATTATCGGCTCGCAGCCGCCGATAGGAGTCGACTGACAGGGTCAGTGCCATTCCGGCGCGGTCGCCGCGGCGAACTTGCAGAGAACTCTCGCAAGAAAACACGCGCGAGTGTGGGGGCGTGTATATGTGAGAGGAATATCCGGTGTGGCTCGTCCGTCTAGAGGACCCAACCTTCTACATACGCGCACGTAGCACATACATACATTATGAGCTCGACTCGGTAGCGAGACCCTTGACAGCCGATCGGTCACTTTAGACGAGCTGTCAGTCACGCAATTACATCAATCCGGTTGTCTTCGCCGTTTCGATCGCGTCGCGCTACGAAAAAGCAGAAATATAAAGCGGGCGACCGGCGCCACTCGTCGAGCACCGGTGACACGCAGTCGCTTCCAAAACAGAGGCGTATCCACCCTATCTACATGCAAACTTCGGGAGTTCAAGAAATTTTAAAAACTAATTCCACGGTGATAATCCATCAAGCGAATTATTTTACATATCAACGAGGAAACTGAATCGTTGAATCGCGATAAGAACGGGAAAGTTCATTTTCTCGTGTAAATTCGTGAGATACTCGAATTTCACTCTTTAATGACAATTGTTACGAGTTGCACGTGCCGCTGCAATCATCATTGCAATAACGGACGTGTTCGATCGCGATACCATCAGTGGTCGATCTATTTATAATCCTTCTCCTTTAGTGGGCGTCCATTTTGTTTAGTATTGTCAAGTGTAAATATTATGTAAATATTTATAATATAAGCAAAGTAATGTGATACTAAGTATACATGTAGCTACTGCAGCTAATAAATAGCTATCTATCTATCTATCTGTGCGCTATTCTCGTCTGTAAAAAAAGACCACACCGTTCTCAAACTCGAGTCGACATCGACGACAAGTTGAAGAGAGAAACTTTTCCCGCCTAACAAGGAAACGGTCGCGATTCTTTTTCTTATATATCTCGAACGTATCTTAAAATAGGCGCTGCACACACACGCACAATAACTCTTTCACACATACGGGCTTGGATTTAAAACTAACTCGTTTCTTTCTTACGAAGTCAGTTGCTTCGAGCAAGGGACAGAAGAATGATAAAAAATATCAAAACAAGAGAGTAATTTTGGCCATGAATGAGTTTGGTGATGAAGCGCCTAATAAAGAAATCGGAGTGGTACACAGGAGAGAGAGACCACAGCTCAGAGTCAGTACGACCGACCCTTAATCGAGCCACGAACGATGAATGGGACTACTGTAATTCTTGCTCCACGTGCGCGTGCGTGTCAGTGCGCGATTACGTATCCTCAATATGCATTATCGGGTCATTTCTTTTATTTAGAAATAGGCCGACCACGGCGAAAAATACATACACATCCTAGTCATTGACTTTTTTTTTATCTTCTTTTATTAAATCATTCTCTTCTCGGATAGAGTTTGCTATTAATTGTAATTCTTTATCTCATTTTTTACTACGTAAATCGACGAATTTCTACCGCGAGAAAATGAAGATTTGATATTAATTTTATTGGAGAGAAAAGTGGTTAATTATTTTTTTGTTTTTATGTGTTAATTGAGGAATGAACGATATGCGATTGTATGTTTCTGAAAAAAAAAAAAAATTATTGCAATAAAACGGCAAGATCAGCAGCACGATCGTAATTCAAGTAGGATCAAGTGTTAATTGGCCTCGTTAGAATGATGTAGAGTCTTAGTGCCTTAGAGAGAGGCGCCTTCTAATTATTATTTTTTTTCAATGCCTCCCAGCCACTCAAGCGAGTGGGCGCCTTTCATCAAGGAATGCACTTACTGTGTAATTCTCTCTCGCTTTCTTTCTCTCCTGTTAGCTGCGCTAAACATTTTTCCTTCTGCGGTTGTATTTGTATTTTTTTGCGCATTTGTGGCACATAAATTGGCATAAAGATATAAATTTTAAATGGCAATCATTAAAAAAAACTGTTGTAATTCACCATTACCAGATTGTATTTTGCCTTTCAGCAAAGTTTCAAACGAAGATACAGTAAGATGATACATAAACGCGTCTATTCCAGAAAAGCTGTTTCTGTTCTAGAAACTTGATTCGGTTGACGCGCGATAAAATAACGTTGACACGACGCTGTGTGTGAGATCTAGCGTTTCGCCGCAAAGACTGTACGATTCTCAGAGAGAAGCGATTCGTTCTAAGCCGTTCGCTCAACGCTCGGCTTCTACAAATTGTTTAATTGCGCGATCGTCGCGGAATTTCTGGACGATGAGCTCACGTCGCGCGGCTGCGCGCGTTCGTTTCCGCGCTCTGCGTTCCGCGCGAAGATTCTGCGCCCGACCGCGCTTCGGTGAATTCTGATAATGTTTATTTGGAAAGCAGCCAGAGAAATACGTGACAACGCTTTGACGTCACCCCTGCAAAAAGATTTTTACACGGGGAAAAAGCGTTTCTCCGCGAGAAATTGTCGTTATTATCTAATTCGTCGTAAATCTTATTTTACGACATTAGAAATTTTATTTTGTTAATTTAAATAGAGTAATATGTTTTCTTTTATGTTATTGCAACACTGAATTGCGACGAAACTTTATTGCGCATAGCTACTTGCTGATGTAAGTACTGAGATCATCGCCAATTAGATTCGATATCTTGCATAAATCATCGCGAAACGGGCGGGCACGGCAGCGAAAGTCGATATGTCCTTTGTCATTAAATGCAGACCTATACGTGTCCGGCAGGAAGTATCCTGTTACACGCAGCGTATTTATGGCAGCACCGTACTTGGAGGATACACGACCATATGTCGGCCGCGATTCTTGTATAAGTATCACAAGAATTCTCTTCGTCCTTTCGTGAGAGTCGACGAGAGTCATTCTCGTAAAGGACTCCACCACACACTACCGGTTACGGGAGTGAAAGCTACCCTCTTGCACTTCGGAGGACGCTCGACTCCGTTTTCTGTCTTCGAGAGTGTCTGTTTACAACCGTTGGTTCGTGCGCTTGTCGCGCGAACGTATAAGCTCCAGACTCACAAAAATCTCCGAAGGCACCTCTTTTTCGTCGTTCTTTCTTGTAAACCGAGTTATATCCGGACGACGACGCGACGCGCGCACTATAAATCGTACCACCCTCGAGAGATTCGATTCAACGGCGACCGTGAGGACGCCGAGAGTAAAAATTAAACATTTGCCCATACGCCCCCGTTCTGTTTACTCTACATGCAAAGTCGCTTTCGATAGGAACGGAAGTCTTGAGTGAGCGATCGTTTTGTTAACAATTGAAGTGTACGCGGAGGCGACAGAAGTACACCACGAGTGCACTTTCTCCAGACTGCTGAAATAACACGCGCGCGACGAGTGCGCGCGTGTAATGAGACTTTATTTTTACTGAATTTTAATTGATGCTTCAACCGCGTGCACCACGTGCGCGCAAAGAAGTTTAACGTAATCAACTTAACGTTAAATTTTATTTTTTCTCAAAATTTGTCCCCGTTTCTAAGATTTTAGATCTCGAACTCCAGAAGAGTCGCTCTTTTACTTTGTCAATATATACTTTATAGAAAGTCGTTAAATCGAAACTCACTCGTTCGACAAGGGGAATATTCCTTGGGTTCGTTGAAGTTATCGGTGGCGACCCAGCACGTGCCCACCGGTTCTCTTCTGTTTCCCACTGTCGATTCCTTGCCTCCGGTATCAGAGCTCTTCTTCGTTGACATGGAGAACCATATGTATCGTGGCGCGCAGGCCTGCAAGCATAAAATGAGATTGCGCTATTAGCCACTCGGCTGTTCTTATTGCGATACGATACGCGAGGCCGTTTGCAGTTTCTAACGGTCGTTTCGATCGCAATTAAAACACGGTCGGTTGTCAGTTCCGCTAGTCATTAATGACGTTTCAGGAAGAGAACGCACGCACGCACGCACGCACTTGAAATCGCGCGTCGGCGTGTTTATAATCGCATCCACGTGATGGCATTGACGAGTATTAAAGTTCAATTGTTTACTTTTTATTGTACTCAAATTGCAGGGAAAATAAAATCTTGTCACGTTTCTCGCAGAAACTATGATTATTGCAAAAATTGAAGATCTTGTCTTATAAAATTTATTAAAAAACTATGAGAAATTACGTAGATTTTATATTAAAAAATGTTACGCTTTTCTTTTTACTTCTCTCTAAAATATACAATGAGAAAAGAAACACGCAACTTGTTATTGCTATTCCGTCCACTCGTTCGTTTGGTCCAGTGATAAATAACGATAAGAATACATCGAACGTGCTTAGTAGAAGTGCATTGCATAATCCGCGCACAAATCACTGCCGCATTTAGAAGTGCTTTCCGCGTGTATTATACTTTACGTACGCGCGGCTTACGTTGCTTTGATGATTCCTGTCTCTCTCTCTCTCTCTCAGAGATAAAAACACTATTCTGCGTAACGTCTGCTGCCGTAGTATATTATGCGTTATTGCGGCTATTCGATTATCGCAGCCAGGTTTTAATATTGAATTCAATGCCTTTAGCATTTTCTCATAAGTACGCATTACATCTAGGAACGTAGACAAGCTGTAATTTGATTTCATTCCAGTAATGCACAAATGATTTCTCGTAAACGCTCGAGAGACGTGCGTAGAGAGACTTTTAAATCTCCAACAAACGCTACGTCAATTACGACCTTAATATAACGCTGAATATATTTACAGTGATGAAAAATCTCTCACATCAATTACCGCGACTCTGTGAAAGTTTGTAGAATTTGTAAAAAATAAAAAATGTAAGATCTTCCTTGGTTTTATTTCGTTCGAATAAATAAATAAATAAGTAGATAAATAATTTAATCGTTCTATATTTGATTATAATTAAAATTGAAAAAGACAAAGCAACTTGTACACTTGGTAATATTATAATAACTCATTGTCAATCGGAGCGCGTCAACTCTCGAACGTCTTATGTTATCCGGCTGATTCGGACCTTCTCTGGCTCTCTCGGCTTTATACCTTTTACATGGACTCTGTTTGTTGTTTCGAATTTGTCGGTTGAGTCGTACACCGGTAATCGGCGAATATCGTAGAGATGAGAACAAAAAATATTTGTCACCTCTACCGTCGCGCAAACATACAAATTTATTATGAGACACATCAGCCGTTAAATTCAAAGATTCGACTTCAGAAATGTATAATATGTTTCTACAATAATATAAGATAATTTCGTTTCTACAAAAATGTGTGAGAAAACTCTATTGATCTTTGAAGAACCTTCAAAGAATTTGGAATTTTTCAAATTTAAAAAACACTTACAACTTCAACTATGTATCAAACGCGAGCCGCAACCGAAGCCAACATTTCCTAACAGTTCTAACTCACATTTGCCGAAACGTTTCAAGGTGAAATCATGAAATTATTGACAGTTCAAGGTTGAACCGGCGCAGCTATTCTTTTCAAATTTAATTTCGAGTGCCTATCATTGAAGGGAATCGAGTCATGATTGCGACAAACGACTTTACAGAATTTCAAACACGTCGCGGCGTGTTTCTCTCGACGACCGGATCAAAAGCGCGAGACGTGCTCGGTGAAACCGTTTCGCTGGACGGTCGAATTCAGTCGCGAGTTTCTCTCACGCACAATGATCGTCGCATTACGTCAATCATTTGTACTTGGCCAAGCAAGCAGTAACAGTTGACGGCCTTAATAACGCGACGTAATAACGTGCGAGCATGTACAACGGCGGCGGTATTTATGCCCGCCGCCTCAGGTCTACGTCGTAAATCTCGCGAAATACGCGCGATCCGCCCCAGCAAATTATCGCACATTGCACATCATCGCGCTAAGTTGTTGAAATCGACGCCGTAACTAGCAATATCGCATTCTCCGCGTGCTTCTGTGCAGCGTTTCGCGTATCGGCAAAATAAAGAAACGCGTTGTACGAACTCGCTAATAATTCAAACGCGCTTTTCAAGGCTGTGAGTATAAGTAAGTGCAACAAAGTTACATAATGTAGCCTTCTGTTGCATTACACATGTTACAAGATGTCCAAGAAGCACTTCGCTCTCTTTCCTATCTATTTCATTTATTTTGCGACAACAAAACACGAGAAGATGCAACGCATTTGAAAAATCATGATGTGGTTCCAGAAATAGTTTCTCTCATCAACGCACATTTGTCGGTGGCCAACAGTTTAATAGTTTTTCAACGCCACTGCGTATAAATGAGCCACAATCACGCTCAGATTCCGCACGAAGGATTGCGCGAACGATGCCCGAGCTCTTTGGCGAGCATGAGAGAGGGATCATACGGGCGCGCAACGCTCGCGCAAACGATGCACACGAGCATGCATTATTAATTGCGAGCCAATTAAGGCATGTTACGACGGTGCGTCGTTACGCGCATCTCTGTCTTTCTCTCTCTCTCTCTCTCTCTCTCTTTGCTCTCTTTTTCTCAAGGGTTACCGTAGTCCAACGTTAATCGAAAATTATAAGGGATTCCGCCTTGATTAAGACGTCCCTCAGAAAACATAATCACGATGATGGATACTCGGGATTATCCGACGAAGTTCGCTCTTAATGACGATTCGCCTCGTCTCGAAGGCGAACTAATCAAGAGAAATCAGAAGCGTAATTGCACGTATACTTGAACGTCGCGTTATTGTGTGTCTGAAACTCGCAAACGCGAACTCCCGGCAAGAAGAGATATAGTACGTGTATATATACTCGAGCCGATTGTTCCGCGAAAGCTTTTGTTCGCGGAGAGCGCGGCTTTTGAAATGGCGCCGACAAACCGCAGACTGATTGAACGTAACAATCGTGACGCTGACGCTTTGGTCCGCCTATCGACGATTGTCGAAGAGAACGAAGACGAAGAGAGGACACGAAAAAAAAGAACGACGTAACCGCAATTTATCCATTGCGCCAGTTTAGCTCAATCGCTCGAGTTCGCTCTGTGATACGCGCGCGATCCTCTCCGTTTGTGGACGCCGAAATTGTTTTATGTTGGCGACAGTTCCGTCGATACTAACATCCGATGAGCCTGACACGCCGCTGAATTTGTTATTTCACGAGCGAATACAAAAAAAAATGTTTACATCGCGAGATAAAAATTCTGCGTTTACACAAGTGCGAGCGAAGATGTAACAGCTAGAAATAATAAACGGTGCTGGAAATTGATTACCATTGTTGTTCGTGAAGTTCGCGTAAAACGGAAAAGAAAACACGCAGCGCGCAATCTGCTGCGACAGAGCTGCAGCTTCAATCTCGAGAGTGCATGTTTCGCAATATCATAGGCGCGAGTAATTCGCGCTTCATTAGAGAGAACATCAGAAAATGCCGCTGGCGATACGCCACTAAAGACGCGCCTTTGAGCTAGGAGGGTCTTTTGCGCAACCAAATCGCCGTGAACAAACACCGTTAACAGCCGGAAATTAGTTCCGTGAAACCTGACCGTTTATACGAGACGGCACTTAACTTCGCAATCACGAGAAATTAGGTAAAAACTGTCCAATGTTGCCAAAACTCGTGCAATTGCGTACAAAATTGTTATGAAAAAGAGAGAATAAAAATTCTTAAATCATTTTTCTCATCGTTTCCTGATATTTGTTTTATAGAAAATTTATTTCGTGCGAAATACTTTAAGATAAAAAATGTTATAGACATATTTTTGCAAATATTTCAGAAATGCACAGAAGGTACAGCAAACACTTTATTACGCGTGCAATTAATTCAATCTTAAATATTTTTCTCGTTTTTTTCCCGACAATTTTTTAGAAGATTAAATTCCTTCATATATAAGATATAGATACTTTACGTCATAAATATCATATATAGGGCACACACTTATACAAATATTGTATAGGTACACAAAAAACACTGAGAATTTTATTACGCGCATTTAATTAAATTTTCTCGAGAGACAGAAAGAAAGAGAGAGACCGCGCCGGTGCATGACGAAGGTTACGAAGAAGTCCAAATAATTAAACGCAGCATGTAATATGCGCGCGTCGGACAATGGAGGCGTGCGATGATGATTCGGAAGAATACACGCAGCGAAATTTCGAAGGTGTGGCCGTCTCGCGATTCGCGCTTGTGTGTGTGTGTGTGTGTGAAACGTTTTCGAACAAGCGTTTTGTGAAGGCAGGAAGCTCGCGAGCAATGAAATTGCTCGACGCCCCGACGGCCAACAAAAGTTAACGTGCGTCTAATTGTAAGACGAGAGCGGGAGGAAGAGAATAATAATATCCGTCTGCAGCGCGATCCGCTTCGCCTCGTTCGCTTTTTTTCCTTTCGATTGCACGCGCGCGATCCACTCTTCATTAAAAAGGTCCGCTCAAAAGCGAACTTAAATACAGCTAATGACACGGTACCTTTAATGTCTTCATTCGGCCACTCTTCCTCGTTTTTCACCAAGACGCAACGCGCGGGAACCGAACGGCGCCGTGACTTTTTCTCCGTTGTACGAAACGTCTTTAAGTGAACCGTTAAAGCGAACAGCTTCCTTTTCATACGTAGAATTGTCTTTCACGAAAATAACGTTCAATTTCCGTAAACATTCAAGAAATATTTAAAAAGATGCGCGTCTGAAGAATTACGATCAATTAGACAGTCTTTTAGATCTTTGCAGATGTGCTGTCTTTCGGGTCAAAAAGGTTGTGTTGAAAATTATATATCGATACTTACAGGTTTTTGCATCTGTTCGAGCCTCATTTCCGTTACACGACAAGTGCATTACGAGCGTTAAAATGGCATCGTTTTAATTTGCGAGCGTCTCGCTTGGCCGAGCAAGATCTTCCCGCATTCTAATGCACGGTATTTATCGGAGCGCACTCTTCGCGGCGCTTAACAACGACGACGTCCTACGAGCACACGTGCGTTATATAGGCGTTTTCTAACAATAAAGGTCGGACGATGTAGCGAAGGGTAGGAACGAGCATGCAGGATAGCTGCTTTCGAATCGTTTGCTTGTAGAGAGAACCGTAAAGGCCACTACCAGGTACAGCCTTGCAATGAAAAGACGATTTATTTTCAGACTCGAGTAATATGAACAGCGGTTTTCCCTTGTCCTGAAACAAAATCTCGTCGTGACCTGATAAACCGGATGCAGAAATCCCCGCCGAAACAGACGATAGTTATTTTTAAATGAGGTCAATTTTTCCGCCGTAACAAGCTCGCTTGAATAGAACGGATGGTGTTTTCATCTGTTTGACAATTTTCATTTCAGTCTCGTGGAAAGGGCAGGTCACGCATTTTCTAGGTCGCGCGTGAATAATTCTCGGTCGAACTTTTCCGCATCGATCAAATTCGACAAATACAAGAACCGACGACGCAAGACCAGACTGACTCAAAGTGTGTTTCTCAAAGAGACGTTTTGCAATCACGGAAATTCCTTGAATATTTCGATTCCTTGTATATTTAAAGTACAGTGCACTCTAAACAATCGTGTGACGAATAGTTTACATTAAGCTAATCGACACAACATGATATGTTTTGCTTTCTCAAACTGCAGAAAAGTCGCGCAAGGGCTACTGGCGACTGGGAAAAGTACACCCGGAACTCGACAAACGGTAAAACACGCGGAAAGTGGCACGTAAAAACATGTAACAACGCACAAAAGCGTCGAGGTTTTGCACTCGAGCAAAATAGCCTGGTAATGACCGATCGTAAAACGTCATATACGCGCTACTCATCCCTCATAAAAAGATAATAATCTTCGAGATATTTTATTTATCTCGAGTCGAATTAATGGCACGACTTAAAAATTTCCAGCAAAAATCTCGTCGCGCTGCGGTTGATTATCACGGGAAAAAAATTGATTCGGTGTTGGTCATTTTGGTAATGGCACAATTAAACTGTGCGCGGACATTTAAGTATCAAAATTTATTCGTCATCATTTGATGATGATAAACGGTTTGAATGATGAAAATTTTTTGACACTAAATACATTTAAAAAATCATAAATTTTTCGAACTCTTGTATCGATTATTCGATCATCAGATATATATATCATAAAAATCATAATTTATTTAACACAATAATTTTAAAAATATACCACTACAATTTAAGATCTAACAAAAATAAAAATTTGCTGAGAAAACATTATTCTTTTGTATATTTCAAATGCAAAATAATGTATACAAAAATGTGGAAGATCACAACTATTGCTTCGTTACATGTGTAAATAAGTTGTTGAAAAATGAATGGCCGAATTTGCTGCGCTTTCGTAGAAACATATTTCACCTTCTTTTTGTTGAGAGAATTACGAGAAGACAGGGTGACAGAGTAGTGTCGTAGTAGGATATTTACGTGATGAAGGTGGAACCTAGAAGACACGGAGACAGTTTTGCACGAGCACGTTGCCGTAGTTTCGAGGTTGACTCACCTCGTGGTTAGTGAGTCATGACATTATTTATATACATTATATACGGTGCAGCGCGATTCAGCCGCGGGATCGCAGCCAAAGACACCTTGAATTGTTCATCTGAGAATTACCTAATTAAGACTCGAAGAATTATCAAATAAAGCAGCAAAACTCAAACCATTATTATTCTGAACACTATAGGGAAATGTCATCAGAAAAAATATAATTTATCTAATTTTCAAAATGTGTCGCGCCGATTTTTATCTCCGAATTAAAAAACATACTTTTGAGACAAAACATCTTCCAAAATTTTCTCAGGATCATCAGAAACGTCTTCGTATTTCACACACAGTGAGAACAACAATGTGCAACAAAGTGCAACCGTCCACTTGAACTGCCTGTGGGATACGGAAAGCCGCCAGGGGCAAAAAGCGAGCGTTTAACGGGCGTCGCAATTTGTCCCGTCGACAAAACACACGGACCGGAATGTGTATTGTCCGTCCGCTAGATTATCCGCTTGTCGCTTCGGCTACTCCTCGAGAGAAACGTTGTTGTTCGCAAATAAAAAGTTATCAAAATTTCTTTCTTTCAAGCGGTGCGTCCTGAAGAGATTTAGAATTCAAACTCAAAAATAGATTTGAGTTTAATTTTACTATTTCCGAGTGAGAGCAAATGCAAAAGAGTTTTTTATGTGTACCAAAACAATATTAAAATCATCAAATATCGAAAAATAAAAACAATAGTCGAATGAAATAAAAATAGAAATAAAACGAAAATAGAAACAAACCATCACTTTCATCAAATTGTTTCTATCTTTCGTATCCAAATCACAATTCTTTATCGCTAACCGCCAAACGCAGAAAGACGGAGCCCCGAAAAAGATCTGGCGGCACGTAAGAGGACAGAATGATCAACGGCGCCTCGCGGTATCTCTCGCGTAGCCGCGAGAATTTCTCGAACATTGTCCTGTCGATTTCGTGCGGCGATGGTATTTCCATTCTCACGGGCACCGACAAACGACGATCTCGGGCCTATCGATCGCCGCGTGCGCGCAATCCCGCCAATTCCCAAAAAAGGGCGAAGAGCATCGGGAATAGAGAAAAAGAAAGAAGAGACGAAGAGAAGAGCCACATATACGAGGTTCACAGAAGAACGTCGAAAGGGGACGAGGATTTCGTACAAGGCTCTGCTTTCAAGCTGGGTCGTTGAGGTCGCGATTGTCCTTTACTTTGATAGCGCGCGCTGGACTTGCTTAACTTTTTAATCGATGCGTTTTTGCCGACGACGACAACGACGAGGGAGAAGCGACCCGCCAACAGGCACAACATCGTGGCTTTATCGTTCTGCCTTGACCATATTTTATTGTTACCGATTGTTCCTTCGTTTCTGTCGCTCCTCATCCGGGCGGTGAGATGCTTTTTTGTCCCTTCGTCTACACCGCGTCTAGAGAGTCTAAAGTCTGCATCGATCAACGCATCCAAATCTCCCCGCATGGTATTTCGTATCAAATGTGTCAAGCTTTGTCGATGTAGCGAAATTTATGACATCTGATTGTGTGAGAAAAGAGGCACCACGACTTCGATATTTCGATACTCTAGTCAATCGAATCATCGATGACCGAGTGTTTGACGTGGTAGAAAGTGCCCTCTCACCTCTCACAAAAATCTCTTGCATCGAATAATAGCGATTCGCACTTTCGCTTTATTTGGAGAAAGAGAGAAAGAAAGAGAAAGGGAGTGCACCAAAAAGAAAAGTTCGAAATGCGAAACATGTGGTAGCAATCAACGCGAAAGCCGCGTCTTTGAAATGTCGGCGAGAGAGCCAGAGGGGATGCGATCAAAAAACGAATTAAGAAGTGCCGTTGAATTGGATCGCGGTAAAAAAGGACGATGCGTCCGGCAGAGGAAGCGCAAAATGAAGGAATGCGATGAAAGATCCGCCGTACGGCCGGTCTCTCTATTCCTGACGCGAATATTGCGCTTGCCGATTTCGCGCGATGACCAAAGAGACCTTAACATTCCGCGTAACCTACAAATTACCCCTATTCACACCGTTGTTCGCGGAGGAACGAAAGGGCAACCAGGAAGCGACCTTTCAGTACCGTCCTTGTAACTACGAGATCGTTAAAGTCGCAACGACGCATCAACGACCGGCGGCGTCGCGTGCGTTTACTATCAGAAGCATTAGTTTATTAATACTGTGTATGTTATCATATTAAAAAAAAAAACTGACAATGAGAATAAAAATGCAAGAAAAATTAAAAAAATGTGCGTGAGTATATAATATTTTAAAGGGACACGAGCGGCAAGATCGCTACAACAGATATATCAAATTTATTAAATTAACGTTTGTTTCGTGTGTTGTTTGCAACGAAACAAGTAGAATGTTCATTATTTTTACAATTTACAAGATTTACATCGTGACTTTATAGTCGATACGTGTTGCCTACATAAACCTTCCGATATCTTGCACCGTTCTCGTTCACCTTTGCGCGTGATCTTCGCTCACGATCTTTTGTCTCGGGGGCGATTAATGGCACGGCAATTGCAGTGATCGTTGATCGACGGTCGAACGCGTGAAACTCGCTGCTAGAGATCGAAATGAATCATTACCTCGCCGACAAAGAGTATTAACGAACTTCTACTCGATAAAATGACGATCGCTTCTGGCGCTCAGAAGCTGGATTATTTGCAAAATGTCATCGGTTACACTGAGAGACAAATTATCGTAGACAAAAACGATTTTATTAAAAAAAAACTTCAATTTATTCGATTGGTGCCAATGACATATTTACTTGTATTCAAAACGTCTATTTTCTTAATTTATTCATTTTTAATCAACTATTTTTATATTTTAATATTTATCTCTTACGTTTTAATTTTATAAAATATTTATCAAAAGTTTTTGCTAGAAAATTTGAGTGTTTTAATTTTACAAACCAACTTTTTCCTCGGTGTGGCTCATTCATATGTTTATTAATTTGATTGACAGTTATGTTGTGTGATATTGATCATTTTCATTTCAAGTACCGTATTTTAGACGCGAGTTTATAACGTCCGCGTATAAATTTTTCGAAAGATTCGCCGGCAGACGTCAACCAAGCGTGACGGGAATAACGCGGCGCATCGACACATTGTTTTAGCGCCATAGACCGGCACATTAAACCCTCCGCGTGCGACATCGTACATGCGACTCACGCACGCACCTCCGGTCGTAAAAGAAGACACACTCGGCAACTTCCACTGTCTACAATTTATTTTCTAATGAACGAAGTAACTAATCACTGTCATTAAGAAACCATGTTTTATTATGTCTGTAAATCTTGATTTTTCTATATTAAAAAAAAAAAAAAAAAACAAGAAGCACATTTATATAAAACTAAAAAAGAAAAACCCCGAAAGCATAGGAAAAACAAACTCAAAATCGACAGATGCAATTTCCTTTCTAGTATTTTAAAAAATATTCTCCTAATGCGATTCTTTTTCATTCGATCGGTCGATCGTTTCTTCGCGGCCGCGCAACAACAGTAGTTACTTATCTTTAATTCGCAGATTGCATAGAAAGGACGATAGCAGCGATATGGGAGAAAGCGAGGAAAAGCAAACGCGGAAAAAAACCACGCAATTTACGCGAAGAACGCGCGGTCTCGCATTCTGGAGTAAGTAGATAATTCCGGCACAATGTCCGGCGCGTCGGAGACGGACGGGAATGTCGTTGACGGGATAGCGACGTCTCGCTATGTGAAAATTACGCGAGCATGAGAACGATAATCATCACTAATACGCCTCTCACATACGAATGCGGCCTTATTTATAGCTTTCATCTCCGCCGCTGTCCGCCCCGAGACTCCACGCCGTCCGTATCGAATTTCCTTGAAATTCACCTAGTCATTCTCGTATCATTTTTAATCGGGCAATTACTTAGGATTACTTTCGTCGGCACACAGTGTCAAAGAATACTTATCCCGACCAAAGAATCTCTACAATTCTTTCTTCCATTTACCAAATTCTCAAATATTTAATTTAAT